>PVIR01001883.1:0-41547 GCA_004026965.1 Petromus typicus | reverse complement strand
AACTCCCCGGCCCTTTTTTTTTTTTTTTTGAGACATGGTCTAGATTTGTAGTTCAGGCTGAACCTGAACTCAGTATGTAGCCCAGGCAAGCCTCAAACTCGCAGCAATCCTCCTGCTTCCAAGTGCTGCCTCCCAAGTGCTGGGATTATAGGCATGAAGCACCACCTCCTGCACTGATACGTGGTACCAGAGTTCAAACTCAGGACCTTGTGCTTGCCAGGCAGATGCCAGAAACACTGAGCTAGATCCCTAGCCCCTCTACTGGATCCTTTAAAGCGTCTTCTTCCTGTGGAAATCCATCAAGGGCTAATACATATGTTGTTCTATCAAGAGCTTTTCAATATGTCTTTCTGGATGTAATCAGATTTGATATGAAGAAAACAAGAATCCAAATCTTCTTAGCCTCAGTTTCATGATACTGTTATACCACATTGTTTGTTAAGGTTACCTGGTAAGTACAAATCGTGGTGCCACCTAAAGATGCAAAGCTAGACAAAAACTCTCCAATTAGAATAGTTTATGTCCTACCCCCAACTTGATGCTAAATTCTAGGACTAAAACATTTACCCACGGATTCTTGTAAAGTTCACTGACTTGTAAGCAAATAGTAATGTTGCTAATGCATGATACTTTCCAGGACAGTTTTCAGAGCCATGAGAAGGCGTGGGTGTATGTATGAATGTGCGTGCGTGTGTGTGTGTGCGCGTGCGTGTGCGATGGTACCAGGAATAGAACTCAGGATCTTGCACTTGCAAGGCAGGCAGTGGCGCCACTGGGCTCAATTCCCAGCCCAGGGAAGGCTCTTGCTCAAGTCGATAACCAGGTCTGAGCTACAGCTGAGAAACTGGCAGTTGTGCCTCGGAAGCCAAGACTAACAACACAGATGATCACACAACTCAAGCTGATGCTGAACTCCGTAACACTCTGAGGTAAGCTTTGAGATTTTGGCTTTTGCCATAAAGGCTTTTTGGAAGAAAGAACTTCCGCAGAAGCCTAAGAGATCTTGGAAACAGTGCAAATATATTTGGAACAAAAAAGACAAAGGAAATGGGGAGGATTGGCTTGGAACAGGCAAAAACCAAAGCGTATGTTAAAGTTCAAATTCTAGGTGCACTATTGTTGGGGTTTATTCTAGTATTATCTATAGGAATCAAGAGTGAATAATTGTGATCTTGTAGAAAATTTAGCCCAGGTGCAGCTGGTCTTTGTGAAGTGGGCCAGATCTGCCTGAGGCCAAGGTCCCCCTCCAACAAACCCCCAGGAATTGGCTGTTAGCCGGTGATGGAAAGGCAAACAGTAAGAGCAAGGACAATGACGAGTTTTCAAGAGATACCTGGACTCTGCCTCAAGGAAAGACAAATAATATGTCTAACGAGTAACTGGAATAAACTTACTATGTAGCAGGAAAACAAAATAAGTGCTCAAGTAACCTATTATAAAACCTCCGGTGGAATACGAGAGTGAAAAATGAATGCCCAAGTCACACAGCAAATTAGTGATTCAGTTAGCACTGGGATACTGTGGAGCTCTCCTGATTTCTAGCCTAGGACTCTATTCCTTCTTCAGAGTCCTCAGGGTAAGGAAAGATCTTCATCTAGGCAGGAAGGGAAAGATAGGCACAAGGGTTTGGCAATTTATTTATTTTTATTTTTTACTTTTGGCGATACTAGGAGTTGAACTCAGGACTTTGTGCTTGGGGACAGGCGCGACAACACTGAACTACATCCCCAGCCTGAATCCAGCCTTCCGTACAGTAGTAGATTGACACAGGTGTCCGCGCAGAAGCAGGGATTCTTCTTGGAGTTCCGTGATATTTGGCTCTTAGGAGGAAAGCTCTTTCTATTGCATCTTGGGAGTTGTGGTCGGCCCCGATGCATGTAGGGACAATAGTCGTTTCCCTCCCCCGCCTCAAAGCCGCCTTCGTGCCATCTTTCCCAGTTAGCTCCGCGCAGCCCACGACCGCTGATTGGCTGCACCGGGAACAGGCGGCCCAGCCGGCAGCGGTTACTGGGGTTTCCGGTACAAGGCCAGAGCGGGGGGACGCCGTCAGAGGACGGCGGTGAGGTGCAGGAGGCGGCGCGGGTGGAACAAGACTATAAGAGGGTCTGTGAACTACAACGCGTCTGCAAAAGGGAGACCTCGCTGGTTCCTCGCGTGGGTGTGAAGGAGCCAAAGCGTTGCGCATGCGCGGGCGCGCCGAGTGGCTAGACGGCGCGCGGGGTGCGGGTGGCGGTGCGCGCGGGGGGCCCACGTGGGGTAGGGGGAGAAGGGTCGGGACGGTCGGTACTCGAGCGTCGCCCTGCGTCAGTCTGCCGCCGGGACCAATCCCGCGCGCTGCCTGCCGTGAGGGGCCCGTGTAGTACTGGGAAGTGGCTTTGGGAGAAAAGAGGCCTTTTTCTGCCTTTTCCAGGAGCAGTACCCCAAAGTCTGCCAAGCATACCAGGGTTCTTAGACTACCCCCGGCTTCCTGCGGTGAAGACTGGATAGTTTGTTTCAAGAAGCTTTGTGTTCCTGGGGTTGGAATTTCGGATTCAGGCTGTGAAGAATTTTGAAGTGTGAAAAATAGCAGCGGACACGTTCTTAAGGATCTGCTCCTAACCTAGCACAGCACATCACAATGAAGAACCAAGACAAAAAGAATGGGCCTGCCAAACAGTCCAACCCAAAAAATAGCCCCGGGCAGCCGGAAACGGGACGAGAGGGAGCCCGCGGGAAGCCCAGTCAGTCGCCCTCTGCAACAGAAGCTGAAAGTTCCGCCAGCCAGGCTCCTGGGAAGACAGAGGGTGTGTGCCAGCTCGGCTTTTCCAGCGGGTAGAGGGAGGAGTTTATGGTGCCAGCTTCACTTCTGGAGTTAGAGGCTGAGGCCACTGTTTACCCTAGAAGAAGGAAATGAATGCGTGGAGGCAGTGCCTTGCTCGGGGAGGTGGCAGGGCCTCCCACTCAGACTCGGAGCAGGCTCTGGCAGGATTAAATCAGGGGACAGTCAAACGAGACTCCCCACCAGCAAAGCCCTGCCCCATCAGAAACACCTCGCTTAAAGTAGGTAATTCCCCTTCATTTATTTGAAGTGAAATATCACGGGATCTCTTTGAGTAGCAAGGAACAGTTTCTGATATGATTCAGACCCGGAAATTAAGGCTACTTACCATCTCTACATCATGAAAACTAACAGGGTGTACATATTTGACTTATTTATACCCCTATCTTGTTTGGGTGTTAGTAAGAAATATCATTTTATAAGTAAATAAATTTAGGCAACATTTAACCCAGACTGGTGAGTTTAGCTGGGCCTGCAAAGATCCCAGCCAGTGGTATAGTCATCTTATTTCTTAATCGATTTCATTTCTCATCGTTTCTTGCTGTAGGTGCTCAAGCCAAAACGCCTCGATCTGGGGCCCTCCGTGATGTCTCTGAGGAGCTGAGCCGCCAGTTGGAAGACATACTAAGTACATACTGTGTGGACAACAATCAGGGTGGCCCAGGTGAGGATGGAGCCCAAGGTGAGCCTGCTGAACCTGAAGAGACAGAGAAGTCCCGGACCTGTGTGGCAAGAAATGGGGAGTCTGAGCCAGGGACCCCAGTAGTTAATGGTGAGAAGGAAGCCTCCAAAGGGGAACCAGGCACAGAAGAGATCCGGGCAAGTGATGAAGCTGGAGATCGGGACCACCGAAGGCCACAGGAGAAGAAGAAAGCCAAAGGTCTAGGTGAGAGAGGGCAACTACTCACAAGGCTGGTGGAGGAGGGAGTTTGGGCCAGTCATTCCATGGGCTAGCCTTTTCTCCCAGGATTCAGAGGAAACTCTTTGGAGAGCACCTGATCTCCCTAGTTTTATCAAAGCCCAGGATGCAGGATCACAGCATAGAGGTGTACTGACCAAGGCTCCCTGACTTTTCAAGCAGGTGGAGGCTGAAATTCAACCTGTCCTTTCTTTGAGAAGATGGAAAAGGGGGCTCTACGTGGACCTTTTCCCAGTTAGTACCACTTCTATGCTGTGTGATGTTGGACATGGCCTTTCCCAATCTGGATCTTAGTTCCCATATGTCTACACTAAGAGAACTGGACTAAATCACAGTTGAAACTCAAATATCTACATAGTCGAGCCTTAAGCTAGGCTCTGCTGGGCACTCAGAAGAACCAAGAAAGTGCCTGCTTCACCCAGAGGGTTGACTGTCACCCCGTTCGTTCCATGTTCTCAACTGACTAGTTGAACAATTGAAAATTAAAATGGTTAAGAGCCAAAAGTGTGAGGCATGTCAGGGTAACCAGATGCAAGGATCCCCACCTCTTGAACAAGCAGTGAGGAAAAACTAGTGACAGCAGTTCAACAGTGGATATGTATATGAGCTCAAGACTCCAGGTTAGATGACAGGACACCTTACTGGCTCCTTACAAGGCCTTACTGCTTCTAATTTAAGGAGGAACTCTTTTTTTAAAAAAATCTAGGGTCCAATACACTGAAGGAATAATCTTTTTTTTTGAGACAGGGTCTCGCTTTTGTGGTTTAGGCTGGCCCTGAGCTCAGCCTCCAACTCACATCACAGCAATCCTCCTGCCTCTGCCTCCTGAGTGCTGGGATTACAGGCGTGAGACACCACACCCAGCACTGTGTTATGTGGTATTGGTTGCTGCTGGGGTGAGTCTCCACGCCAGTATTATATGGTTAACCGGGATCGAACCCAGGTCCTTGTGCTTGCAAGACAGGCGCCGGAACCACTGAGCTAAATCCCCGGCCCCAGGAATATTTTTTTTTTTTTTTTTTTTTTTTTTTGAGACAGGGTCTCACTCTGTAGTTCAAGCTGGCCCTGAGCTCACTATGTATCCCAGGTGAGCCTGGAACTCACAGTAATCCTCTTGCATCTGCCTCCCAAGCGTTGGGATTACAGGCGTGAGCCACCTAGCCGGCATTGTGGTGTGTGATACTGATTGCTGCTGGGTTTGAGTAACCACACCCAGCATTTTGTATGTGGTTACTAGGAATTGAACTCAGGACCTTGCACTTGCAAAGCAGACACCAGAACCACTGAGCTAAATCCCTAGCCGGAATAATCATTTTAAAAGTTCACTGTTTGGCTGTCTTTTGACAAGAGTAGAGAATTTTTAAGAAAGATCTAGTCTGATTTAGATCCAACCTTCAAGGGTCTTCCTTGCAGTGAAACAGTAGCCCTGGAGTCACACAGGGGCTACCTCCTATCAGATGGTAAAGCAGGCAGTTTTTTCCTCCTACCAGTGGTGCCCAAGGAGATTGGACAAGGACTCCAGCTTCATTTGATAAACCTGGAATGAGCACATGCTTTGTGGTAGCATTAGGACAGAACTGGTTTGAGTTGGTCCCAACCCTCACGAAGCACCTAACCTAGAAGGGAAGGCAGCCAATTCAACAAGCAAAATGTAAAGTATGAGAAGAAAGGGCTGGCTGGTTGTGGTAGTGCACACCTGTAATCCCAGCACTCCAGAGGCTGAGCCAGAAAGATCACCAGGAGCTCAAGGTCAGCCTGGACTACACAGTGACTTCAAGGAGCTAGGACCGCGCCCCCAGAAGTGGATGCATGCCTTTGTTCCCTGTGCTTTACAGGGAAGGAGATCACGTTGCTGATGCAGACACTGAACACGCTGAGTACCCCAGAGGAGAAATTGGCAGCACTGTGCAAGAAGTATGCTGAACTGGTCAGTTTGCCCCTTCTGCTGCTGCTCTCCCTGCCTTTGGAAAGTCATCGGGCCACCTGACATGGGGGTGGGGATGCAGAAGCAGGTGGCTGGCTTAATTCCTATTCAACCTTTATTACACTGTCTTATATGTTTAGTATATAATGTTTCCATTCACCTTAGAAAGTAGTTACATGTACTTAATATAGCTTAATTCTTTTTAATTCCCTTTCCTTCTCTCCTTCCTCCCTGTCTATAGATCTTCCTACATAATCATTTCTTTGCTTTTTATCTTTTGTTTTTTGTTTTAGTTCATGTTTGCAGTACATGATTACACTCATTTTCATGTATGAAAATGTAATCATTGTGGATAGCTGATACATGTAACCAGCTGATACAGTGTACCAAACTCATCTGAATTCTTTTCACATCCCCACTCTCCTCCCCATTCAGTCTCTTTGAGCCTTCCCTTCAGCTGTTAAGTGGGGAGTCATTTCTCAATCATCCACTTCAGGTTGACATTAAGAGAGAAAACTTACTGGGTGTGATGAATCCCAGCACTTGGGAGGTTGAGGCAGGAGATTGCTGTGAGCTCAGGGCCAGCCTGAACTACAAAGCAAGACCCTGTCTGCAAAAAAAGGAGAAGGAGAACTTGACTGTCCCTGAGAGAAATCTCTCAAAGAATAGTGCCCAGGTGAAAAAGCTCTAGCTCCTGGCCTGAGTCCCAGATGCTGTGTGATCTTCCTCTTATGTGCTTCTGTTTGCACCTTCCTGAAATACAGAAATCCGCAATGCTGTTACCACGTTTCAAATTCGACAGTATTCATTTTCCTTTTGTTCTAGAGCAGTTATTTCATTGCCTTCCTTTTTTCCCCCATAAGATTAACTTGCCGCAAAACCAGATTAGTTGTCCTGTATATCTGTCAATGTTCCTTTTATCCCCTTAGTTCCTAGTAAAGTGGAACTTAGCTGTCGGAGCTTGACTCAGTTCATATTCAGCTTTTTATGTTTTATTGTTTTGTTTTTCCGATAGAGTACTATGGATTGACCCTAAGAGCTACATAGCCAGGCCTTCTTTTGGATTTTATTTTGAGACAGAGTCTTGCTAAATTGTTCAGGCTGAGTTTGAACTTGCAGTCCTCCTGCTTCATACTGCAAAGGTCTGGGATAATGGACATGTACCACCATGCCTTGCTGAGGTTCATCTTTTGTGACAAGAATTCTTTTTAAGTATTATTTGTGCTGCTGATTCCTCAGAAGAAAGCGAAGTGGTCTAACCAACTTTTAGTGTTGTAAATGTTGAGTGGATTGGTAGGAAGTGGGAGCAGAAACAGCAAGATTCTTATTTTATCAGGCTCCTTATCTGAGTAAAGATTCATCCATTGATGGTCATTACCTGTTTTTAAAATTATTTCATCCTAACATATTTTTTTTTGGTACCAGAGATCAAACTTGGAACCTTGAATTTGTGAGGCAGGAGCTGGAATCACTGAGCTAAATCCCTGGCCCCACAAAATTTTCTAGCTGAATTCTATAAGGAACTTATCTGTAATTTGGGGGAAGTCATACCTGCTTAATGGGATTTTTTTAAGAGCTAAAAAAAAGATAAAAGGAAGTAACCGCCACTTAGAATGACATGGCACAGGACTGCTGATGCAGGAGACAAGAAAGTGAGTTGCTGGGATAATGTTCTGTGTAAAGTAGGGGAGCTGAGGCCCAGTGCGCAGGAGAGGCCGTGCGTGGTCTCCGTGCCAGGGGGCCGGTGCATGGTTAGAGACGGCAGATACGGTGCCCAGGGGAGGAGGGGCTCGTGTTGGTGCTGCTCTAGTATCTTTAGTGGCAAAGTGAGAAAAATGGCTGTGGATGGCTTGGGGAAAATTTGAAGGGGAGTACAAAACAGTTGTCTGGAAGAGAAGTGTGAGTAGCTGGAGAAATACAGGAGAATTGCTGGACAGAGAGGGACCTTCTTAAAACTGGTCATGCATTTCAAGTGATTCTTAAAACAGGATTGTGTCAGTGCTCATGTAGAGTAAGCACAAAGGTTCTTTACCGGTGCTGAGAGGAAGTGGAAGGATCTAAGAAGGTAAGGAATTATTTAAAAGGAAGGTTGAAGCCAAATGAAGGTGCAGTACCTGGTAATAATGAAGCCTAACCTATGTCACCCAGGACAGTAGCCTGTGGGAACTATTCTGAATTTGTATGTACTGTTAAGTATATGGTGCATATCAGAACTAGATGTGATGGCACACAATTGTAATCCTAGTTTAGAAGACTGTTGTAGTCAGTGGAAGGCCCTAGATTTAATCCCTAGTATACAAAAAATATTAATTTCACCTATTTGTTTTTACTTTTTTTAGTGTAGACACTAAAAGATTTAAAATTGCATATGTGAGTAACATTTTATTTTTACTGCCCCGGGGTTGATAAGATCATAGGAGGGAAGTCAAACTGGAGAAAGGAAGTGGGTTTGTGGAAGACATTAAGGACTGGAGACAGGGAATCAGGATTGTCCATCATTATTAAAGTAACTTAAGAATAAGCTAGGCTTCTGTAATCCCAGCAGTCAGGGGGCTGAGACAGGAGGATTGCCACAAGTTCAAGGCCAGCCTGCACTACATAGCAAGACCTTGTCTCAAGTGAGTACATACATAGATACAGATCGAAGAGTGAGAATAAGAATCATGGTGGAGGGCTGGGGATTTAGCTCATTAGTTCTAGTGTCTGCCTGGCAAGTGCAAGGTCCTAAGTTCGATCCCCAATAACCACACACCACAATGCGAGGTGTGCTGGCTCAAGCTTATAATCCCAGCGCTTGGGAGGCAGAGGCAGGAGGATTGCTGAGTTCGAGGCCAGCCTGGGCTACGTAGTGATTTCGGGCCCAGCCTGAACTACAAATAGAGACCCTGTCTCTAAAAAGAGAATCATGATGGAGAAATCAGTAGTGAACCATAGTTAAGTCTGAAAGGAAAGTGAATGAGTAGCCAGGTCTGAATAGTCTGAGGTTTGTAGATAGCTTATCCTAACCTAGGAGTGTCCAGCAAGATTGGGGCACATAGTTGTCTGACATGGCCGGAAAGCCCTGTCTCAGGTCAGAGCCAAGATAGAAACTGGAATCTGCTGGCTGTGTTACCCTGCCAATCCTAGTGAGTGTCCATACCCCTGTCTCTGCCCTGGGCCCCTGGGTTAGCATGAGGAGTCTCTTAAGAGTGTATAACAACACAGTAGCACTTTTGCATTAACCTGAGCTGTTTGGCTGGAGTCAAGGAAAAGGGCAGTGCTCAGCTCAGCTCCATAGTCCGTCGAACCATGTCGGATCCCCATGAGGTGCCTCCAAGTACTCACTGCCCTCCCTGTCCCTAGCTGGAAGAGCACCGGACTTCGCAGAAACAGATGAAGCTCCTGCAGAAGAAGCAGAGCCAGCTGGTGCAGGAGAAGGATCACCTGCGCGGAGAGCACAGCAAGGCTATCCTGGCCCGCAGCAAGCTTGAGAGCCTATGCCGCGAGCTGCAGCGGCACAACCGCTCCCTCAAGGTAGGCCCAGGGCCAGGAGCACCTCTGCTTTCCTGAGAGTTTGCTGATCTTTGCAGTTTGGAAATACATTCCCAAGTAATACCCTACCTTGGAGAGAGCTACCGTAACCACTTGACCTGTTCTTGTATTAGAGAAGGTAAAGACAAACGTGCTGAATGCACGGTAAATGGAGTGGCCTCGCTATGTCTCATCTAGGTAATGATCTCCTGGTGTTAGCTTTCCCCTGTATAACAAATACTTGAAGTATGCCGCTTAGAAGGAAAGAACTCAGTGTTGGGGGTTCCAGTTCATATTGAATTATATCCAGTTTGGGGGGGTACCAGGGGTAGCTTAGCACTTTTTTTTTTTTTTCAGACCTTTAGATAAAGATGATCAAACATCATAATGGGAACATTGACCAGAACAAAACCACTCAGGTCTGGAAACTAAAGGGGACAGGGAGCCAGGGATTTAGCTCAGTGACACCGCATCTGCCTCAGAAGCACAAGGTCCTGAGTTTGACCCCAGTAGCAGAAAAGAAAAGGACAAGGAGAGAAGCCCATGGACACATCTTTAACAGCCTGTGAAAACTTCTCACTGAGTCCTGTCTCTTCAGTGCTAGGTGTCAAACCTGTATTATATAAACTTTCGTGGTACACTTAAGATCCATAGTATAAGCCAGGAATGGTGGTGCACACCTATAATCACAGCACTCTGGGAGGCTGAAGCCGGAGGATCACAAGTTCAGCCCCAGTCTAGGGAATGTGACAGCTTAGTGAGACCCTGTCTTAAAGAATGAAAAGCACTGGGAATATATTTCAGTGTGAAGGCCTTCGGTTCAATCCCCATACTGCTTAATAAATAAATATCCAGACTATAGTACTCGGTAAGCAGATACCTAGTCCTGGTAGGTCCTCCAGAGGTTAATCAGGAGCCTGTACTCTTCCCCTGCTGTGCTTCTCAGAGGCAAAGGTCAGCCTGTATTAAATCCTCGTCACTGCCATAATTTCCAGATGGTTTTCTATGCACATAGCCTCACAGATTTACATATTTTGTAGAACACATGGGTCTGAGAATATACATATTTTGTTTTGCTTACTTGTAGTTTATCTTCAAAAACATATCTTACATACAGGTTTTTAAGCAAGTATAATACATGTACGATTTATATCTTAACTCTTCTCTCATTCTAATATCATTTCATTTTACATAAGGTTGTCTCAGTCTTTCTAACAGCAGTATTGGGTAAATATATTGTAGTTTCTCAAGGTCCTAAGTAAGGTACTATGTTTTAGGGTTGTTTGCAAGTTTGTACTGTTACATATAGACTTGCAGTAAAAATTCTTAGTATAGAGCCAGGGATGTAGCTTAGTATTGCTGCTGCCTGCCTGGCAAATGCAACATCCTGAATTCTGTTCCTGGTTGCACACACACAAAATATCTTCGTATATATCTCCCTAGCCAGGTTATCTGTAGGGTAAATCTCAGAAGTCAAAGGATTGGGTCAGTATGCAAATTTTAAGTATTGGTAGATTTTTCCAGGTTGCTTTTCAGCAGTGCCCCATCTGCAGTGTCTAATTGCCTAATTTTGCACATCCCTGAGTATTGCTAAGTTTGAACAGCCTGGCCTGTGGGGAGAAAGGGAAGACAAAAGTGCATCCAAGCAGTAATACTTAATCTGAAATCTGGCAGAATAGACGTCACAAAATCCAGGATGCTTCAAGATGGGATTTAACATTTGTGCCCGCATTTTTCTAGGCAGAGAATCTCGCAGGACGTCCCCTGACTTACAGAGGGGCGCATTAGGAAGCCCATTGCATGACGTCCTGGAGCTGGCTGCTTCTCACTTTGGGAGCAGGGAGGGCTGTTGACAGAGATCGCCTGTGGCCTAGTTGGGGGAGCCTTGTGCATCTCGATGGGGAGCAGTGGATGATGGTGCTGGGGCCGGCTTCTCTGCCCAGGAAGAAGGCGTACAGCGGGCCCGGGAGGAGGAGGAGAAGCGCAAGGAGGTGACCTCACACTTCCAGGTGACACTGAATGACATTCAGCTGCAGATGGAGCAGCATAACGAGCGCAATTCCAAGCTACGCCAAGAGAATATGGAGTTGGCCGAGAGGCTCAAGAAGCTGATTGAGCAGTATGAGCTGCGGGAGGAGGTAGGTTGCTAGGTACTGGGCTTGTGACTAGCAGGTTGTCCGGCTCTGGGTGTGCTCGGGCACCTGGAGAGCACTCTTCGGGCTTCATTCTGTTCTTCCTCCTTCCTTGACAGGAGACTTATATTCCTCATAGATGAGGAACTCTGAGGTGTGGAGAAGAAACTCGCCTAGAGCCACACAGTCAGCAGTGCCTTGTCCCCAACAACTGGGCCAACAATCTGTTGGAGTTAGAATTGTCCAGACTTTAGAATGTGCACTTACCATGGCATCCCCAGCAGGGTCGCAGGATGGCACCTCCAAATGAGACAATATTAGGCAATGAGACTTCTGGGTACTCACCTGTATGATAGATGACTTCACAATGTGAGAATAAGCATGCAGTGTTGGAAAGTTGACCTTCCGAGACAGAGCCACCTCCTGTGGCACATGTGGGAGCCTGACGGCAGATCGAGATAGGCTGGGTGAGGTGTCCTGGTCTCTGCAGTTGGAACCTCCCTTCAGTATTGGGCCTCCTGAGGAGGGAACTCCTGACAAACAGACCCTTCCACCTCCTTCCTGCAGCATATTGACAAGGTCTTCAAACACAAGGACCTGCAGCAGCAGTTGGTGGATGCCAAGCTTCAACAGGCCCAGGAGATGCTGAAGGAGGCGGAGGAGCGGCACCAGCGGGAGAAGGACTTTGTGAGGCTCCGGCTCCAGGGCTTGGTTGGGGTGTGAGAATGTGGGCTGGGTCTGCCTTGGCCTAGAGTTGGGTTCGTGTGGGTGGAATGATTGCTGCCTGGCTGGGCCAGTTGCTGCTTGTCCAGACAGCAGTCAGCAACAGCCTGAATGGATCCAGTCCTGTGGCAGCCTCTGCAGGCTTCTGACAGTCGGGTCGTGTCTTGAAAATAGCTCCTGAAAGAGGCAGTGGAATCTCAGAGGATGTGTGAGCTGATGAAGCAGCAGGAGACCCACCTGAAACAGCAGGTAAGATGGTTTGGTATTAGAGCCCCCCAATTTTCCTTCCGTGGGCCTCATTCTGAGGGGTATAAAATTTGAGGTTATGTTCTTCCAAAGGCATGGTTTTTTTGGCTGGGAATAGTGGCCTGTGCCAATAATTCCAAAACCTAGTAGGCTGAGGCAGGAGGATCTCCAGGCATTCAAGGCCAGCCTGGACTGCATAGCAAGACCTTGTCCCAAAAAAAAAAAAAGTTTTTTTTTCTGGAAAGTGGTATCTCCCTGGAATTGTATCAAAAGGCCAAGGAATGGTCAGAGTGTTGACCAGAGAAGTGTCTTCCAGCGAAGCCCAGTCTCACCTGTGGACTTCTGTCTCCCACAGCTCGCCCTATACACAGAGAAGTTTGAAGAGTTCCAGAACACTCTTTCCAAAAGCAGTGAGGTATTCACCACATTCAAACAAGAGATGGAAAAGGTACCGATGATCCAAGCTGGGTATGGCTGCTGGGCACATTCAGAACTGAACATGCAGTTGCCGTTGAGAAACCTCCACCCCAAGAAACTCCCAGGGACTTGTTCACAGAACGTGATTGCTGTCAGAAAGGGGCTGTTGAGAGACAGCACAGCCGTTTCCCTTGATAAGGGGTAGTCATGTCATTTCTTGTTGATATTGGGCTTTTTATTTCCCTTTTTTTGGTGTGGGGAGTTAGAGTCAAGGCCTTGTGCATACTGAGCACACATTCTGCCCCTGAGCTCCACCCCATCTTGAGTGGTGGGCATATAACCTGAGACTTCACAGTGGCAGAGTCCACAGGTGCATGGACAGCTCAGCTCTGACCACTTCCTTCCATCTGCCATGTAACCCAGATGACGAAAAAGATCAAGAAACTGGAAAAAGAAACCACCATGTACCGATCCCGGTGGGAGAGCAGTAACAAGGCCTTGCTGGAAATGGCTGAGGAGGTAGGTGGAGGGTAAAGAGCCCAGGGCAGGGAGAACACCATTCCTGTGTGTCAGGCCCTTTCCCTGCCTTCTCATAGTCAGTGGTGTTGCTTACATGAAGTCTGTCTAGGATGTCCCAGCATGTATGTGCAACTCCAGAGGCAGTGCCAGCTAGCTGCACATGGGAAAGGCAAACCCCGGGGTGGTCTGCGTGGATCCCGAGGGGGGAAATGGAAGACACAGGGAAGGAGCAGAATAAACTGGGGAGCTGATGATATGTTAGGTTCACATGCACAGCAACCAGTAATTTGTCATATCATGGCTTCTGATAAAAGAAGAAAGAACCTAACACTAGTAGAGCAACTGCAAGGCCAGACTTGTTTTAGATATGCTGGTCCAGTGGTCCTTCTCTTGAGACTTGTGGTTAGTGTTAGTAATCCTGTTTCACAGATGAAATAGAAGCAAAAGCCACATATTTTGCCAGTATCATCTGGTAAGTGACTAGAGGATTGCATTGTGTGACCTCCACGCCATGCACATCTCTGTGCTATGCTGTCTGCAGAGAAACCAGAGTTACTTACCAGGTTGTGACTCGGCTACTCCTAGCCTTGTTGAAGTGTCTCCCACCAAGTGGTGTTGTTAAGGTAAAGAATTGCTAGGATATCCCTGAAGTCCCCATTTCTCTCCCTAGAAAACTCTCCGGGACAAAGAACTGGAGGGTCTGCAGGTGAAAATCCAGCGGCTGGAGAAGCTGTGCCGAGCACTGCAGACAGAGCGCAATGACCTGAACAAGAGGGTCCAGGACCTGAGTGCTGGTGGCCACGGCCTCCTCACTGACAGTGGTCCTGAGCGGAGGCCAGAGGCTGCCAGTGCAGCCAAGGAGCAGGGTGGTGAGGGGCCTGGAGCTCAAGCACCCAGCTCCTCAAGGGCCACCGAAGCTCCTGGCTGCCCAGGAGCACTGAGCACAGAAGCAACAGGGCCTCAGGAGCCCACCTCCGCTACTGCCTAGAGAGCCTGGTGCTTGAGGCATGCTGGGAAGGGAGCAGCACCCAGCCAGGCCTGGCCCAGACAAGGCTCCCACACCAAACAGCCAATGATGAAGTCAGGGTGTTCAGGCCTCTACCACTTTGCAATTTTGGATTTTGTGGGTCAGATTTACATATACATGGCATATGTGCAAGACCTCATGCATTTGTATCTAGGTGTGCAGAGGCTTGCATCGAAGGGGGTATACAGATGAAGTCAGCACTCCTCGAAGCTTAGTCTTATAGAGGAGATGTCAAGTGTAGCCACCTTCAGGGCAGGTGACTTGATTTCTTGCCCAATTTAAGGCTCAGATCCCTCCCAGCCCTTCAGAGCTCGTGACAGGTAATACACCCAGTCCCGGACGGCATTGTGTTGAACAGGGCTTGGGCAGCTTGGGCTTTTCTAGCTCTCATGGAGGTCTCATTGCTTCTCAGCCTGGGAATGCTGGCTCTCAGAGCCCCAGCACAGCACTCGGAGCCCAGGCCAAGGGACCTGGGGAATGTTTCATCTGCAGGTGATGTGCTGTTGGGAGCCCGCGAGGCGCTGCTTCCCCTGCCCCGGTAGTGCCAGGGCAGGCCAGTATTGCTTCTCAGTAGCCTTATCATTCACAGGTGCCTCTGCAGCCTGCGCAGATGACTGACAAGGGATCGCCCAGATGATTTTTCCTGAAGGCACTTAGCTTTGTGTGTGACAGGTCATAGGGTTTTCTGAGGAAGCAAGGGGGTGCTGTTGAAGTGGTCCCGGGTGCTTGGCCTCCAGCGTCCCACTCCTCACCACCCCACCTGACTGCTTAGCCCATGTTGGTGCTGAGGTTTCCTCTTTGAAAGGAAAGATCAGATTATTAAGAGAAAGAAAAGAGCTTCTGATGGCTTCACCATGAACTTGCCTGTGGGTTTCGACCCTGAGAGGCCACAGTAGATTCCCATCGTCACTGTCTCCATGTGGCAATTTCTGGACCCTAGGTTCTGCTACCCCTGGGCTTTATGGGTCTTTTTGTTCCCTGTACCCCCACCCCCACCCCATATGCAATCCTTGAGGCTTACCCCAGTTCCCATTTCCTTACCTCCTTGCCCAAAAAATAAGAATCATCCTTGGAATTAATTCCCCTTCTTCCTATGTGGAAGCTACCAGCTGTCACTTAGACAGAATGAAATTCTGCAATAGACTGAGCCCAGGAAATACACAAAAAGGCCACAGATGGTCCTTTCTGCCCCACTCTGCTAACCCAGCACGTTGTGCTGTTGGTAGCAACCCTGCTGAAAGCTCTTGTGGCGCACCTGGAGGGTATTTGTCACACTTTGGACAGAGCAGTTTTGGGGGCAATAAAATGAATTGAAAGCAGGGCTCCACTGAACTCCTTGCCCATCTCCAGTGAGCTGAGGATCCACAGATTAAGATGAGATAGGTGTGGTCTTCTCACAGTTCTTGTAACTAGTTATTGCCTGGAGACCCCTTTTCTTCCTCCAAACCCCTTCATTTCTGCAGCTAATCCCCAGATACATTGACTCATGAAAAATACTGTGTTTCCTGAACCATGTTTCGGCTTATACCAGAAATGGCAAAAGAATCCCCAACTTAACCCCTGGCAGGTGCCAGTAATTTATTTCAAAATATACTAACTCCAGGTATATCCTTAATTCACACAGGATGCCCAGCAACAGTTTAAGTACTGAGATACTTTTTTGTGTGTGTGTATGCCTGGGATTAAACTCGAGACCTTGTGTTTATGAGGCAGGTGCCAGACCACTGAGCTAAATCCCAGGCCCAAGTATTGAAACTTCTCTGCCACCCTGGCTAAAATCTCTCCCGTGGAGAAATGTTTTGTAAGATCTTGGTCTTCCCTCATTAAAATCCCTGTATTTGGAATGGTCCCTTTCTCTTCCTGCCTTAGTAAGGCCTCCCCATCCCTGTGCCAGGCTGAAGAGCAAAACCGGTCAGCACCACAGAGGATTTGTTAGGCTGTGGAGGTGTAGGAAAGGCAGAGAGGTCTGCTTGCCCTCTCTGAGAGAGTAGAAAGGCCTGCAGTGGCCCTCGTGATTGCTTGCCTCACTTCAGCTACCTCTTAAAGTCCCTGGGGGTTGGTGGGATGGGAGGCTGCAGTGTGCAGGTGGCCCCAGCTGGGCTCCCTGGATCAGGAATGTGGGCCCTGGACCAGGTTGAACCCTGGCACCCACGCCTGTCTGTTTATGGGGATCTTTCTCTTCCTTTCCATTGGCCACATCTCACCAGTCCCTACAGCTGCTCTGCTTGCTCTGCTTTCCAAAGTCAGCCCAGGTTCTTGGGTGCCACCCGCCCTAGCCAGGTCCAGGGGAAGTGGCCTGTCCAGGAGTGAGGCCCAGTGTCTCCCTCACCCAGGTGAGTCCTGTGCACATGACCTCAGTTTTAGGACCAAGAGCTGTGTTGCTTTTTTAGATTGTTAGCTTTTCCTGCAGGGACCACAGTTAGTGAGGCTCAGAGCCCAAAGCCCTAGCTCTGCAAACAGTAACTTGTGTTCAAGACTTTGACAGAGCAGAGCATTTTAGAGATGTCAGCAGCACTTTTTATTTATCATTTGTTTTCCATGACGATTATGGACCATAGGCTGAGCTCAGGCACTTTGTAAAAATATTATTTCTGTAAAGATGGTTATTTATCCCTCCACCCCCAATCATGGTGGCTTTGCTGAAGGTTGACCAAGAGGCCAGCCGAGCTGCCCTGGTGGTGCCTGCAGAGAGGCTGAGGCCTGCCAAGCTGCCGCTCCAGCCCTCCCATCTTGCACAACACAGTGGTCACCCAGGACAGCCAGGCACTGCCTGCTCCTCACTCGGCCTGGGGGAGAGGGCTGCCTGTCCCCATAACTGCTTTCCTTAAGGCCCTACCTGGCCACCCAGACTTCTTAAAAGTTGTGCTGACAGCTCCCCTCCCCCTTTCGGTATTTACAACAGCCAGGGACTTGATATTGATGTGTTTTAAATCACGTTAAATAAAGTCTGTTGCCTTACTTGGTTTTTGCTATTGTTTATGCAGTACCAGAGGTCAAACTTGGGACCTGACACTTGTCGGGCAGACTTGATGCCCCTGAGCTGCGTTTTCCAGCCCTGTTACTTGTTTCCGTTCTTTAGTTTTTGAGACAGGGTCTTGCTGTGTAGTTTAGGCTAATCCTAAATTCACTGTGTAGTCCATATTTGCCTCGAACTCCTAGTAGTCCTGCCTCAGCCTCCTGACTGCTGGGATTATAGCTATGGGCCACCGCACTGGCTCCGGGGCCTTGCGATTGTGTGGGTCTGCTGCAAAGGGCCACAGCTGTGCTCTGACGCCAGGAGTGCCCTGCGGCACTGTGACAGATTGCTCTAGCTGCCTGTGCCCTTGCTGAAATTGGCAAGATACTTCACTCAGATAATAACATTGAGTAAATACTGCTTCTGGATTGAGAGGGCTCACAAACTAGGAAGGGGTCAATCGTGTCTGCCTAAAAGTGTAGAAAGGCCTCTGGGACCCTGAGGCAGGAAAATCACAGGTTAGCCCAGCCTGGGCAGTTTTGTGAGCCCATGTTTGAAAATTAAAGGGCAGGAGCCCGGGATTTAGCTCAGTGGCCCCACACGTGCTTTGCAAGTGCAAGGTCCTGACTTCAATCTCCAGTATATTTAAAAAAAAAAAAAAAAAAGGCAGAGGGTGCTTAGGTCAGTGTGAAAGCACTGGTTTCAATCCCCAGTACTTCAAAAAAAAAAAGCCAGCGGTGCCATGAGAACGGAGGAGGGCCTGCCTTCAACAAAGGAGAAATGCGACAGCATTGTGTAGTAATTAAACAGTCACAGAGGCCAGTGGAGGTGTGAAGCTGGAGAGCTAGAGTTTGTACTCCAAACTAAGAACGTGGAGCTAGGCAGCCAGGGTGGCCCTGCCTGTAATGTCAGCACTTGAGTTCAAAGTCACCCTTAACTGCATGGCAAGACCTTGTCTCAGGAAAAAGACCAAACAACTTTGATCCAGACCTAGTGGGCAAGGTGGACTCTCTGACTCCCCAGAAATATGAACAACAAGGACTTTCAGGTTCCTCTGGTTTTAGTTTTTATTCTCCTGTTTTGTTTTTAAAGAACCAATATCTTTGGTTTTAATGCTTTTAAGAGTCTGGATTATGTCTCACTACAGGAGAATAGACATTAGTTCAACTTACATGTAATGCACTGGCGGTTCAGTAGTAGTCTCGCCTCCCAATTTACAGTGTAAAAAATGTTTACAAGTGGTGTATCATTAAATGACTACAAGTGATTTCTTCCTGCTTCACGACTGTTAACAGCTTGTGTAAAGATCCTTATAACTAGTTTGGTATAGAAAGAAAACCCACACTTAATCTAGCATGAGATGTTCACAGAGCCCTTCTGCCCACAATCTTCACATACTACTGGATGCTCAGAGATGCTCTGTGGCTAAACGAAAACATTTTGTATTTTTTCCATTTAGGGAAAACTATATGCACACATAAACCATCTCTTGCTTCATGAATGCAAAGTAAATTATTCGAAGGTTTCTGTGTTAGTCTCTTTTTTACTTTAGGCAAAATATTGCATCTTTTGAAAAATGTATTTAACAGAACTCGAGAGCTACACTAGAGGTAAGGAGAGTTCTGAGACCTCAGGCTAGTGTGCTAAATAATTAGGAAGGTCAAAGTTAACTTTGCAGATTAGAATTCAGACCAAGATTGGGCATATTTGGTGTGGTATGGCTGTAGACAAGATTAGAATTCAACACAGAAAACAAACCCCCAAAAAGAAAAAGATCCAGATTTCTGACCACTCTTCCTAATTTACAACAAAGCCATACGACAGAGCTGGGGATTTAGTTCAGCAGTTCTGGCATCTGGCTGGCAAGTGCAAGGTCCCAAGTTTGATCCCTGGCACCACATACCACAATGCCAGGTGTGGTGGGTCATGTCTGTAATCCCAGCACACAGGAGGCAGAGGCAGGAGGGTTGCTATGAGTTCAAGGCTAGCCCGACTACATAGTTCAAGGCCAGCCTGAACTTCAAAGTGAAACCCTATCTCCAAAAACTAAAAAAAAAAAAAAATTATTTTAAATCTATACAGCATATCAAAATTCCATTTTACTCTAAAGAACTTTTAATCAAGCAAACTTTAAATTTATTTACTTATGTTAGTTTTTTGAGATAGAGGCCCACTACCTAGCCCAAGCTAGCCTTAAATTCCTGCCTCTGCCTCCCAAGTGCTGGGATTACAGGCGTGAGCCACCACGCCCCAGCCCGTTGTGTTAGGTATCTTTTGATAAGACCACTGTTAAAAGTTTCTTACCCCTGTTCGCTCACTGGCAGTGAGGCTGAGGCTTCATTATATAGGAGAAAACCCACCCGTGGCCTCGTCCAGCACCTTGTTCTCTCCCGGGCCTCAGTTAACATGCAGGGTGGTGCTCCGTGAATGCCCAGCACATGGCAGAGGTAAGACAGGTGCCCTTCGCTCCAGCCCCTGCAAATGCAGATGTCCACCCACTGGCTAGGACAGTCCCTGCAGAGACTCTGCCCCTCCTGGCGGGAGTCTTGATGGATGTGTTGGCCACACCCGCTGTAGTTAAATATGGTCTGGAAGAGGTGGGGGGCCACCCAACTCTTGAAACAGCAGCTCTGCAAATGGGCGGCTCTGGCTCCCCAGGGAATCAGCTGACGGTGGGGACCCCAGAGTACTTCCGAACCCTCTGCCACTTTCCAGTCACCTTGGCACCACGATGGCCGCTCTGATAGGGAAGGAGAAGGACTTCTCTGTTGTCCTCGTCCTTCGGTGTGTTTTTACTTTTGTTTTTGTTTGGAGGTCCCCGGATGGAACGCAGGCCCTGGAGCTTGCGAGGCAGGCGGGCGCCACTGAGCTACATCCCAGCTCCAGCCTCCTCCCGGCCCTGACAAAGTCATAAATCATGAAGCATTGCTTCTCCCCAGCTCAGTCCCGGCCAAGCCTGGGAAGGGCTCAGGCCCAGAGTTCGGGGAGGTGCTCAGCGTGGCCGCGTGCGCCGCCCCGGGACAGTCAGAGCGAGCCTGCGGGGCAGCCTGGCCCAGGGTGACTCTTCTGGGCATCGTGCTGCTCGCGGACCTGAGCTGGGAGCCTCCGCCAAGTCTTTAAATAGCCGCGCTGCCGCGATGGGACCGCCTTCCCCCGGGGACTCGGGTTTCCCTCCCGGGTGCGGGCGTCAGGTGCCCGGGGATCTTGCGGAGTCTTCTCCCTGAGCTGGCGTTTCCCACACCTGTCACAGCGTCAGGGGCAGAAGAGCCCCGCGTCCGCCAGCGTCTGTGTCTGTGTGTGGCTGGGGACGTGGTACCGCCCTGGAATTACTTGACTTGCAATAAACAGAAGCAATGGCAGCGATGCTTCAGGGTTGTTATGGGGATGAAAGTCTATATAAAATGTCCAGGGAGTGAAAAGAGATGTATTATGTACATTTACCAACTCACCATAATGAATGTAATCATGTACTGCAAACACGTACAATTTAAAATATATATATATATATATGGTCAAATAGGAAAGCTAAAAATAATCCTGGCTAGGCGGACGTCTTCTCTAGCTCGTCGCTGCTCCTTCTTGTGCACTGTTCGCGCCCTCCTGTGTCCTCTCTCCTCTCTCACGCTCTGCCCTCCCCTTCCCCCTCCCCTCCTTTCTCCCTCCTCCTCCCCTTCTCCTTCTCCTTCTGACAAAGCCACCTCCATTTTGTAAGGACTGCGCTTTCCCTCCCAAACTGACCGGGAAGGGAAAGAGTTTTCCAAATCGGCCTCACACCTCCAACAAAGTCACCTCAGCTCGGGGGGGAGGGGGTGACAGGAACCGCCGACGGGACTCGGAGCCGCCCCTCTCCCGGGGCCACTTTCTCTTTAAATGCAAATCACCTCCCGCCAGCTTAGCTCCCGTCCGCTCGCGTTCCCGGGAGCCCAGCGCGGAGGGCGGAGGAGCTTGCATCGCGGCATCACTCGGGACCCCAGACCTCCAGGTCAGTTGCCCCTGACGGAGTGCGGGCGGCGTGACGCGCTCGCTCCGACGCTCTGTTTGGGAGATGCTTTCTGCACATGGCTTCGGGCCGGGCTTGGGAAACAGGTCCCTCGAGGCCTCAGCCACTTCTGGGGACTTGGGGCTCTTGCTCCAGTTCTGTCAAGTCCCTCACTGGGTCACACCGCTACGGGGACAGGGACGAGCAAAAGATCTGGGGTCTCCCCTGCACCACGCCTAGCCGCCTTCAAAGCTTATGCCCACCCTGCCTCCGGAGTCCGGCTTGCCGGCAGCAGTCTACAGCCAGAGCCCGGGACGGGACCCAGCAGACGGAGGCGCGGGTGATGGATGGGGCTGCGCTGGAGGCCAATTAAGCAGTGCCAGCCACGGCTGCAGCCATTGTGCGAGGCCTAGGCTGCCAGCTGCCTGAGCGCCCACTCCAGGGACTTTCTCACTGGAAAGAGCGAGTGGCTAGAGGCCGTGCCAGGGAACTTCAGGGAGTCCCTGACATTTACAGTTTGCAGTAAAGTTAAAAGAGGAATGCAGGGCCGGGGAGTTAGCTCAGTGGTTCCGGCGCCTGTCTTGCAAGCGCAAGGGCCCGGGTTCGATTCCCCGGTAACCACATAACAATACTGGGTGTGGAGACTCACATCCAGCAGCAAACCAGTACCACATACCACAGTGCCGGGCGTGGTAGCTCACGCCTGTAATCCCAGCACTCGGGAGGCACAGGCAGGAGGATTGTGATGTGAGTTTGAGGCTGAGCTCAAGGCCAGCCTGAACCACAAAGCGAGACCCTGTCTCAAAAAACCTAAAAAAAAAAAGAGGAATGCAGGGGGGGAGGGGCCTGTCCTGTGTGCCCTGGCATCTCCTGCAAAATGTGTCCGTGGTGGAGCCTGGTGGCTCACGGCTGTCATCCAGCACTGGGGAGGCAGAGGCAGGAGGATTGCTGTGAGTTCGAGGCCAGCCTGGGCTGCATAGTGAGTTTAGGACCAGCCTGAACTACAAACCCAGACACTGTCTCAAAAAACTAAAACCAAACAAATAAAACTTATCATGGTGGCTACTGCTTGACACAGACCTTCCCAGAGGGCCTCCTCTCACCACAGATTGGCCAGCATCTGCCAAAGCATTTGAGAAGCAGAATTAGGCCAGCTGGACACTCCTACCCCTCTGCCGGGTTCCTGCAGCTCCTGGCCATCCTGCCTCCCTTCCATTTCCTCACCAGCTCCACCCTGGCAGCCGCAAGGCCAGGAATCCCAGTGGCACCAGGAGAGCTAGGTCTAGTCCAGTGCTTTTAGGCAGAAAGAAACAGGATGGGCCTGGGAAAGTCCGTCCTGTCCACATCCATGCGCCCTGGCATCTGGCCCTCCACAGATGGGGGACGGAGGCCCTGGCAGCTGCCACAAGACAAGTGCAAAAGGCCTTTTCTCACAGCTCTCGAGGGGCTGCTGGATGCAGGATGACTTCCCCCCTCTCCATCTTTTCCAGGCCTGAGGCCCAGCCAGCCTCCAATGGATGACAAAAAGAAGAAAAGGAGTCCCAAGCCCTGCCTGGCCCAGCCAGCCCAGCCACCAAGCACGCTTCGTAGGGTCCCTGTACCCACAAGCCACAGTGGCTCTTTGGCCCTGGGACTCCCTCATCTCCCATCCCCCAAGCAGCGGGCCAAGTTCAAGAGGTGAGTAAAGAAGGGAAGTTGGGCAAACGGGGAGGGCCTCCAACTCTGGGGTGAGCACGGTGGGGAAGAAGGCACCGGGAAACTTTCAGCTGCTAAGCAACAATTGATCCTTCCATGGCACTGGCCCCAGCTGGTCCCTGAAAACTAAGAGATGACCCAGAGCCAGTACCTTCCTTTAAATGCATCACAAAAAGCCAGTGGGTCAGTGGGATTGGTGAGTGTGAGGCTGTAGGAGGAGGGAGTGAGCTAATTGCCCGGAACTGAAAGCCAGAGAGGCTGCTGGGCACCCTGAAGAGGGAAGAACGTTCTAGAATGGAAGACTTGCATGGAATAAACACCAGAGAAAGATTTCACCTAGAAGCTTTCAGGAGCAAGTGGTTGGGGACCTGGAAGTGTCAGAGAGCAAGATATAGTTGGAAGTTCCATCCCCAGTACTACCAAAAAAAAAAAAAAAAATGAAGAAGAAGGTTGGAGAATACTTGGGTATGCAATTCTAATTTTCTGTTGAATTTTTAAATGATTGGAAATTTGTATCCTAACCTACAATGTGCCCATGCACGTTCCCACCAAATACAACTTGTTCTTTCTCCAGTACAAAGTCTTTCTTTAAATGTTCCCCTGTGGCGCTCTCTATGCCTCCTGGCTGAGAGGCATAATTGGAGACAGCCACGGGGGCTACAGCTGAAGCTTGGGGCTGGGATGTGAACAGTAAGAAATACAGCTGGTGGCCAGGGAGTTAGCTCAGTGGTTCCGGCGCCCGTCTTGCAAACACAAGGCCCAGGTTCCATCCCCGGTTAACCACATACAATACTGCGTGTGGAGACTCACCCCAGCAGCAACCAGTACCACACACCACAGTGCCGGGCGTGGTGGCTCACGCCTGTCATCCCAGCACTCGGGAGGCAGAGGCAGGAGGATTGCTGTGATGTGAGTTGGAGGCTGAGTTTAGGGCCAGCCTGAACTACAAAGTGAGACCCTGTCTCAAAAAACCTAAAAAAAATATATATATATAGCTGGAAAAAAAAAGAAAGGCAAGGACTTCAATATATCCTGGGGGATCAGAAAATTCAAGTTTTTAAAACAGAAACAGGAATGGGGGTGGGAGGGCGGGCAGGGTTATGGGAAAAAATGAGAATTAAGTTGTGTCATATACTGGTACAAATTCTCATTGTTGAATGCAATCATGATGTATATATATAATGTACCAATAAAGATTTCAATTTAAAAAAAAAACAGAAACAGGAAGATGGGGAGTGAGACAGGCTAATAAAGTAGTAATCTCCAAGTTCACTGAAGATCGAGGAGGTCAAGGGATCATCCAGTCACAGGAGGATGAGAAAGGCCCTCAGAAATTCAGGATTGCACCAGGAGTGGTGGCATACACTTGTAATCCCAGCACTTGGGAGGCTGAGGCAAGAGGATCGCTGCCAAATTCAAGGCTAGCCTTAAAATAATAAAATAAAATGCCAGGCATGCTGGTGCATGCCTGTAATCCTAACACTTGGGAGGCTGAGGCAAGAGGATCACTATGAGTTCAAGTCCAGCCTGATCCACAGAGCAAGACATTGTCTCAAAAAACAAAGACAGCCTGATGTCACTCTCCTGAAATTCTAGCATACACACTAGAGAGGCTGAGGCAGGAAGATCCCTGAGAGTTCAAGGCTAGCCTGGACTACATAGCAAGCCCCTATATTCAAGGGTCATCCCCTGTCAGGCATGGCTTTGAGTGTCATTAGTGGAAAGACATTCGTACTTTTGTTTTTTGAGTCAGGGTCTCGCTTTGTAGTTCAGGCTGGCCCTGAGCTCAGCCTCCAACTCACATCACAGCAATCCTCCTGCCTCTGCCTCCCAAGTGCTCGGATTACAGGCATGAGCCACCACGCCCAGCACTGTGGTATGTGGTACTGATTGCTGGTGGTTTTGAGTCTCCACTCCTAGTTTTGTTGTATGTGGTAACCAGGGATTGAACCCAGGCCCTTGCATCGAACCACTGAGCTAAATCCCTGGCCCAAGACATTGTACCTCTTACCCCTCCCGGTCTTTCCTTCCCTTTACCCATCACAAATAACTCATGTTGGTAGGTAGATGGGCAGCTGAATTAGTGTATAGACAGATGGTACAAGAGATCCAGGAGTGCCTGGCTGCTCTTCCACCCTGCGACCATGGTCATATCCATCCTATCCAGAGTGGGCAAAGAGAAATGCCGCCCTGTGCTGGCAGGGGGCGGAGGTCCCTCTGCAGGCACGCCCCTGCAGCACTCCTTCCTGACCGAAGTGACCGATGTCTATGAGATGGAAGGGGGACTGCTGAATCTGCTCAATGATTTCCACTCGGGCAAGCTCCAGGCCTTTGGTGAGTCTGGGGGAGGGGCTGGGCAGAGGGCTGCACGTCCTGGTCTCTGGGGTGTGGCTGGGGCCGGGGTCCCAGGCCCCTTCTCAAGGTTCAGATATGCGCTGTCCAGGGAAGGAATGCTCCTTCGAGCAGTTGGAGCACGTTCGGGAGATGCAAGAGAAGCTGGCCCGACTGCACTTCAGCCTGGACGTGTGTGGGGAGGAGGAGGAGGAGGAGGAAGAGGACGGTGTCACGGAGGGGCTGCCGGAGGAACAGAAGAAGACAATGGCCGACCGCAACCTGGACCAGCTACTTAGCAATGTGGGTCAGGAGGCTCTGTGTTCTGGTTCCTGGGGCAACCTGGGGTGGGAGGAGATAAATTTTCCTAAAGCTATGCTTGGCCTCTGCTGAAAAGAAGGGGCTGCATGGGTGTAAGTGCGATGAGCCCCACAATCCATATCAGAAGGCCAGGGATGGGGATTTAGCTCACTGCCTGCCTTGCAAGGTCACAAATTTGACCCCCAGAATTCATGCCAGATGGCCTCCAGAGCATGGGGAGCTAAGCTGACAGCGACCTTCCTTTCTTTCTGTTGACAGCTTGAAGATCTTAGTAATTCTATGTATCCTTTTGAAGGGAACTGACAGTCCCCAGTGTTTCCCAGACAACAAAAGGATTGATGAGGTGAAGTCAGTTTCTTCCTCCACACTCATCCTTAACCGACACCCCCACCCTTTTGCGGTCTGACAGAGTAGAACCGGGCACACACTGTCCCTGTCCGGGTAGAGGACTATGGAAAGAATTTCCCAAACAAGGGGGAAAGGTAGGTGCAGCCAATGTTCTACCTGCTGATCACAAACTCCTTGCAGCCACGGATGTAGCTCCGTGGCACCGCCACCTGCCTGGCAAGTGCAAGGTCCTGAGTTTGATTCCTGGCAAAAAAAAAAAAAAAAATCTCACAGCAGTACTTGAGGTGACACCAATCTTTGTCTGATGTTCTTCTACTTTCAGAATTTAATTTTTAAAAAGTCCTTGTCCACATCCTTTGTTTCTGTCTCTGTGTTTCTTTCTCTCTCTCTCTCTCTCTCACACACACACACACCACGGGTCCACCAGCTCATGTGAACCACATACATTTTGGATAAAAAGAGAAGAGGGTTAAGGGGCCTAGCAAGAGCAGCCTGGCCGTAGCTCATTGGTAGGTCACATACTTGGCTTACAAGAGCCCAAGGTTCCACCGAAGCACCCCACATGCACAAAAAGGTGAGTGCCACGGATGTGACACGATCAGTGGCACAGCGCCTGCCCGGCAAGTGCAAGGCCCTGAGTTCAATCCCTGATATCGAAAAAGTTAAAAATGCAAAAAAGGCGAGTGAGGATAACAAACTCAGGCTATGAATGAAACTTTCACGTGTGCAGGGTGAAAGGGCAGGTGGCAGGAAGGACTGGGAGCTAAAGCTTTACAAACCTTAACTGCCACAGACAGAAACTGCACCTGGCGGAGAACGCTGAGCCTGAGGAACAGTCAGCCGCATAGGTGTCGGACGCGAGCCCAGACTGCCTCTCATTCCATTTAAACTGTGACTTTTTATGAACTCGGGAAGGTATTCTCGCAGCCCCCCGGTGCTATGGGGGAAGGGGGCACTGGATGGAATTAAAAAGAAAAAAAGAAAGTGGCTCCGCGTCTCTTTCCCTTCCTCGCGTCTCTCCTCGGGGCATCCTATCAGAGCACACTTGGTTTGGATGCTCGGCCCGGGCAGGATGAGGACGCCCTGAGCCGCTCTGGAAGGAGCCCCGACTGAAGCTCCCATGCCCGAGCTTGTAGCACACTCTAGACCAAGGTTGCCGTGGAGGCAGAGAGGCGGAGTTCTGCGCCTGCGCACGCTGGGGGCGGGCACCGCCTAATGACGCACTGCGCAGGCGTGTGCCTGGGCCAGTGACCGGTTAAGAGTCCAGATGGAGTCCGAGTTTCTGCTTCAGGTGGCGGCGCTGCAGGTTCATTGCGGGACGGGCGGGCGGTGCGCCTGGGTGGTCGCAATCTGGGGCCTTCCAACTAGATGAAAGTGTCGCTACCAGTCCCCTGCCCGCGTATCAAATTCTGGAGGTACTGGCCCACCTCCGGCACAATGAAGATTGGTGAGACCCACCGACTTCCCTGAGCGCTCAAGGGAAGAGCCGGAAATCGGAAATCGGTGAAGCCAGGGCGAGGTCCAGTTCAGAATCCTCCCTTAAATACCAGGCGCCCCAGGGTGCAGTCACTTGTCTTTCCCGTGGCCGTGACTTCCCACCTCCCGCAGCCCCAGGGGTGACCAACCCAAGGGGCCTCTTCTTACAATGGTTATAGGCTCTTATCTCTGCTGTTCTACACACCAGGCCTGCGTTCGGGGCTTCTTGGTCCGACGCCGATTCCAGAGACTTCGAGCTGAGTATGAGTCGATTGTACAGGAGATCGAGGGAGACCTGGGCACACTTAAATGGAGTGCCGGCCGGATTCCTAGGCCCCAGTTTCTCCCAAAGGTATCACACACCCCAAGCGGAAAAAGGAGGGGAAGGACCTGGACGAGGGTTGCAAGGGAATGGTAGATCCCAAACCTCTGTCCCTGGACGAGGTAGACTTGCCTCCTCACACCTCAGTCCTTAATCCTACCGACTAACCCTAACCAGATTCATAGAGGGCGTTTCCCGAAGGGCTCTCATACTTATGTGATTTCTCAGAAGGCAAAATGTCATCGCTGGAAAGCAGGAGAGAAAGTCCCAAGTCCAGAACAGGAACTAGGGAGCCACTTTCCCTTTAAAGAGCCCGAGGCAAAGGCCTTCTGGGAGGAGATGGCGCTGAAGAAGTCAGGAGAGGTCTCGGCAATCCCAGGAAGTCTTTGCAGAGATGACAAGTCCTGGCATCAAGTTGAGCACGTCAATAAAACTAGGAATCCCAGCCAAGAGGAGACCAGAGACACATCAGGGATGGAGAACCCAGGTACCTCTCTGATTAGATGAGGCCAAGCCCCTGGACTCTGGGCCACGGGCTCCCCATCCGAAATCTCACAGGAAATGCTAGATAAGCTGCAGCCCCCTACTCCTCTGTCTGCCTGGTTGGGGAGACACATGAGTGGGCAGCAAGGAGGGGTGACTCAGAGCATTCTCCTTCCCTCCTTCAAAGAAGCCACTGGTGCAGGGCTGTCTGACAGCCATCAGGATCTCCAGGAGCTCCAGCATCACCAAAGCCACTTGGCCATGGAACTGCTATGGTTACAACAGGCCATCAACAGCCGCAAGGAGGTAGGTGCTGGCGGGGACTCTGGTAGGGTTGGGGAGAGGCCTGCTGCTGTGCTCCGGCCTGCATGGTGCACTCTCTCTTCTCTCCCAACAGTATCTCATTCTCAGACAAACACTGACATCCCCGGAAGCCGCTCAGCCCAGAGACAAGGTCAGCCTGTGTGCAAACCACGGAGGACGGGCTTGTGAGATGTCACAACCAAGCCGGCCGCTGGAAGACGGGACCCGTGGAGAGCTCGACCTTCCAGATGACGCCTGTCAGAAGGGCAAATCGCAGCTCTCTCAGTCCCCAGAAAGTCTGGCAACTACCAAGAAAACCAATGATGAGGCTAAGGGAAGGGAGCCGTGTGGTAGGAAGGCTGGGCTACAGCTGCCTGTATCATCAGATAGCCAGGCTGGAGGGAACAGGGTAACTAGAAGGCCAGACCTCAGAGGACAGGCCATTAAAGGCACCTCTGTGCAGCAGATGAAGTTTCTGGAAGGCCAGACCTCTAGGGCCCTCAATCCTAGAACCCCGTGTCCTGGAGAGGCCAGGACACAGTGGCCTGCACTCTGTGAAGACCCAGAAGCTGAAGGCAAGTCTCTCAGAAAGCCACACCACAGAGAGCCCGACTACCAAACGGCGAGGCCAGGAGAGTTGGGCCTATCAGAGGATGACATCATTTGGAATGAGACCTTGGCGGGGCCGGAGCATGGTCACCTGGATCTCAGGAGGACTAAATCACCCACGGCACAGACACCCAGTAATGGAAGTTCCGGAGGCAGAAGGGCCAGTGAGCCTCGTCACAAAGAATGGCGAAACCGTAGGACTGTGCTGTGGACATCAAGGCTGCCTGAGAATCTGTCTTCTGTAGGATTAGACGAGACAAGAGAGGACCAGTGGAGGGACAGACCATTGAAAACAGGGCCGCCAGGCTAGGCCCCGGGAGACAGGGCGGAAACAAGTTCTATAAGTGGGGACCCTGAGCGGGGAGCGGGGAAGGCAAGACCTCATCCTCGTACCAGCTCTGCCTCCCACGCTCACCTGGCCGGTGGTGGCTAGCAGGACCAAGAAAACCTGGAGTAGAGAGTTGGCTGGAGTGGAGGGAAAAGGAGAAAGGATACTCTTTTGTCCTCTGCCTGTGGCACAGTCCAAATTTCAGGTTACACAGTTACCTGGGGAAAGTAAAGTGGGGGGCCTGGGAATAAAATGTGTTTTTTTTAATTGAGTTTATTGGCATATTTTAGGAATACATTATGATCACATTCCTGAGAATAAAGGTTTTAGATTCTGAGCCCGACTGCTTTCATGTCCTGCCTCTGGCCTCTTGTAGCCACTTCTTTTTTTTGAGACAAGGTCTCACTTTGTAGTTCATACAGGCCCTGGGTAGCCCAGGTGAGCCTAGAACTCACAGCAATCCTCCTGCCTCTGCCTCCCAAATGCTGGAATTATAGGCGCAAGCCACCTTGCCAGGCACTGTGTGTGATATGTGGTACTGATTGCTGGTGAATGTGAACCACCATACCCAGCATTGTTGTATGTGGTTACCAGGCCCTTGTGCTTGCAAGGCAGGCACCGGGACCACAGAGCTAAATCCCCAGCTCCATTGTATCCACTTTTTACAGACCGAGTCAGAACCCCCTTGAGCTCAGCTTGTTGGGGTTCAGAGTGGCAGGCTCCGGAGAGTCCTGGGACGTCTGTGTTTAAATGGGGTCTCTGTGCCAAGGTGTGGTTGTGTGCAGCTATAGTCCCAGCACTTGGGAGGTGGAGGCAGAAGAATCATTGCAAGTCTGAGGCCACCCTGGGCTCCACACTGAGTTTAAGACCACCCTTAACCATTGTTGAGCCTCTGAGTTAACAAAAAGGAGGGGATCTCTCCTGCTTCCTCTTACTAAGCTACCAGAGGCCCTCCCTACCTTGCTGGTTGACAGAGCCGTACTCCACCCCTGGCATGCCTCCCAGCTGGCCTTCAGTTCCCTGGCAACAGTTCTGCGTCTCTGCGTCTGTCTGAGGAGGCACCATGGCAGGTGGCAGTCCAGCAGCCAAGAGAGTAGTGATGTACCGGAATGGAGACCCCTTCTCCCCCGGCTGTCAACTGGTGGTAACCCCACGCCGCTTCCCCACCATGGAGGCTTTCCTTTATGAGGTGACATCAGCTGTGCAGGCCCCACTGGCCGTACGTGCCCTCTACACACCTTGTGATGGCCACCCTGTCGCCAACCTGGCTGACCTGCAGAATGGAGGGCAGTACGTGGCCGCTGGCTTCGAACGGTTCCACAAGCTCCCGTGAGTGGGGTGGGGCTGGTCTGAGAGCCAGGGAGGGCAAGGAGCAGGAGCAAGACAGCTGAGCTGCACTTCAGATACGGTTTGTTTGCTTGAGACAAGATCTTGCAGTGTGGTTCGGGCTGGTCTTGAACTGGCAGTGACCCTCCTGCCTCTGTCTCCAAGTGCTGGGATCACAGGTGTGCGCATGCGCCACCACACCCAGCTCAGATCAAATCCTGTCTGCTGCCTGTGAGAAGGAAGCCATTCTTTAAATTGAACTTTTTCCCGAAACTCTCCTTTCAGTTTTTAAAAATTTTATTGTGAAATAGGCATATTTTATATACATACATGATCACACTCAACACTGACAATTTGTACCAGTATAAGACATGATGATTCTCATTTTTTCCCATTTCCCTACCCACCCTACAATTCCCCCACCCCTTATATATACATAAGCTTTATTTCCTTTGTTTTTTTAAATTTTTTAATTTATTTTTTATTTTTTTATTTTTTTGAGACAGGGTCTCCCTTTGTGGTTCAGGCTGGCCCTGAGCTCAGCCTCCAACTCACATCACAGCAATCCTCCTGCCTCTGCCTCCCAAGTGCTGGAATTACAGGTGTGAGCCACCACGCCTGGCACTGTGGTTATGTGGTACTGGTTGCTGCCAGGGTGAGTCTCCACGTCCAGTACAGTATGTGGTTAACTGGGGATCAACGCCAGGTCCTTGCACTTGCAAGACAGGCGCTGGAACCACTGAGCTAACTCCCCGGCCCTTTTTTTTTTTTTTTTTTTATTGCCAACACAATTTTCGCCTCTCTGGTTACCCAACCCTACTCACATTTCCCTCTGAATATTTTGTTTTACAATATGTAACATACATTCTAGAACTCATTCACATTTTTAGTTTTGCATATCAGAGAAAAGATACATTATTTACACATCTGTGAACTATTTATTTCACTTATGAATATGACCTGAAGGAACATCCATTTGAGTATGAGTGATTCAAACTTGTCATTCTTTATGGCAGCGTATTACTCCCTTGCTCTGGATCAGTCCCCTGCACCACCAGTCTCAATCTCTGTCACCTCCTTTCTCTGTTTAGGCAGCCCAAACGCCTGTCACTCTAGGGTCACCTCTCCAGGGCGGGGCTGTCTGGCTAGGCGAGAGCACCTCAGGTTAACTGAGCTTCCAACTCAACTCTGGCTTCCAAGGCCCAGGGTGCCCTTTCAGGTAAGGTTGCTTACTATGATGTTAAAAGCAAGGCTCAGGAGCCAGGTGCAGTGCACACCTGTAACCCTGGCACTCAGGAGGCTGAAGCAGGAGTGCCATGAGTTCAAGCCCAGCCTGAACTACATAGGGAGTTTAAAGCCAGTCTGAATTAAGGAGTGAAGCCCTCCCTCAAGGAAAGGAAAAGAAACAAAGGTTCCAGAGCTAGACAGACTTAGAATTTGGGCTTGGTCACTTCCTAGGTGACCCTGGGCAAGTCCCTTCTCTGTCTCTGACAAAATGCAGATAAAGCCACCTATTTGTTGGGGATTTGGCTCCGTGGTAGAGCTCTCGTCTGGCATGTGTGAGCCCCTTAGTTCAGTTCTTAGGCACCTCCCCACCAATTGCCAAAAACACCTGCCCAAGGAATGAGGAAACTCGTAAGACAGAGGACACTGAAGTACTCATTTCTCCTGGCCTTCCCTGAGACTGGTCTGAAGGCAGGATCGCATGCTGGCAGCCGTTTCTGGACTGACAGCCCGAGGGACACTTCCAGGGGAGACGGCTGCCCAGTGCACCAGACACTTCGGCAGCTGGTGGGCCGCAGACACCTCAGGCACTCAAGATGATTTGTGACCTGTGTGTCCTTGCAGCTATTTAGCCCCTAGAGGGAAGGATCCAGGTGGGAAGAGCAGCGGACGACAAGTGAGTCCTGGAGAGCTCATGCCAGCCCTTCGACCTCTCGGGACTCCTGGGTTTGCTCCGGCGTGGTGTGGAAGTCAGCGGCCCTGGAAGCAGCCTGAGCTGCCAACTGCGTGGGCAGACCGCGCACACCCACCCTGCGGTCCTTCCTGGCACGGGATTTCAAGACACTGTCCCCTGCTCCTGTGTCAGCCTTTCACTTCTCTCCAAAGGAGAGGTCCTGGGACCGCAGGGAGGGGTGATTAGAAAATGACTTAGCAGCCTTTACTAAAAAGTCGTGCCCAGTCAACCCTCCTTGGCCCTTTTCCTGCCCGGGTCTCACTCTTGCCTGCTCACCCCTAACCAAAAGCGCCAGCTCTCTCCTACTTGAGGGTCTGACTTGGGTTGCAGGATTCTTCGAGGACTCACCAACGGCATGATGGGGCCCGTGGACAGTCGCGGCCAGCAGCCCCCTTCTGGATCCAGTGAGTGCCGGGGTCGGGAGGCAGGGGTACAGGTTTCTGTGCGAGACGAGGTGGGGGTGGGTTTGTCTCACTGTCATGGTTGGGAAGATCAGCCCGAGACACTTGAGAGTGAAAGTGGACAGTCCATCGATTCTCCGGCTGCCCTTCCTCTCACTCGGGGCGTCCTGAGGACCCACCTCACCAGGCTGCTCTTCGTCTTAGTGTGTTCAGGAATGGGGACCTGCTAAGTCCCCCATTTAGTCTGAAACTGTCCCAGGCTGCTGTCCAGGACTGGGAAGCCACGTTGAAGCTCCTGACTGAGAAAGCCAAGCTGCAGAGCGGGGCCGTGCGCCAGTGAGTACAGCAGCTGGAGGGTCCGAAAGTCCCCAAGGGGCTCCCACTGGTGTCAGTCGCTCATGCAGATGGCAGTAGGAACAATGTCCCTTCCAGGGACTTCTGGCTGTGCCACAGGTCCTGCTGGTTCTGCCTCCAAGCTAGGACAGAACCTGGGTGACTGGCACCCAGAGGGTCAGAGGCCACAGGTGCCCCCCAGTCACAGCTCACAGCTTGCCCGGTGTGAAGAAGCACCTCTCCCACCAGCCCTCATGCCACCCACCTCTCCCCCAGACTCTGCACCCTGGAGGGGCTCCCAGTGTCAGCAGGAGGGGGTCTGGTGAGTGGCCATTACTACGTGGCTGTTGGACAGGACGACTTCAAAGCCCTCCCCTACTTGGAGCTGCTGGTGCCCAGCCCCTTCCTGCCCAGGGGCTGCTGGTAAGTGTGTGGGAGGTACACAGAGGTGGCCTCTGCTCTGCAAGCCCCGACTCCCTGTCCTCCTCTGCTCATGACACGCCTTTCCTTCTCTCATCGTAGGTGCCCCTCAGAGCGGAGACACGGACCTCAAAGGCAGGGGGTAGGTGGTTCAGGGGCCTGGAGTGGGAAGGAAGAGGAGGGACTGGTGGGAATTCTGAAAGCTTGGGCTCTGACCCTATCTCTGTGTCCTCTTAGTAATCGTGAGACACAGGCTATCCTCACTTTGCAGAGGTGGAAAACAGTAATGTGATTTGCGGCAGGGATTTAGCTCAGTGGTTCCGGCAACTGCCTTGTAAGCACAAGGGCCCAGGTTTGATCCATGGTAACCACATACCACACCCAGCAGCAACCAGTACCACATACCACAACGCTGGGTGTGGTGGCTCACGCCTGTAATCCCAGCACTTGGGAGGCAGAGGCAGGAGGATTGCTGAGTTCAAGGCAGAGTTCAAGACCAGCCTGACCTACAAAACAAGATCCTGTCTCAAAAAAAGAGTAAAGGGATTTGTTTAGGTGACACAGGTATTGAGTGCCACAGGCCAGAGCACAACTGTGAGCTTCAGGTTAGAGCTACAAAGCCTAATGCCAACTGGCATACTTGGCATAGCGGGTCCTGACTCGGCTTGCCATCCTATTTCAGGCTTGAAGGTTGGGGACATGGGTCAGTGGTAGAGCACTGGCTGGCCTAATGTGTGGGAGGCCCTGGTTTGGTCCCCAGTGCCAACAAAACAAAACAAAACACAGCCTAGTGAGGCGGCACCTTCCTTTAATCCTATGTACTCAGGAAGCTGAGGCAGAAGAGCGGCAACGTAGCAAGAGTGTCTCAAAAAAGAAATAGGGCTAGGAATGTGCTCAGTGGAAAGGTCTTGGGTTCAATCCCCAATACCACACATATCAAAAAACAAATAGCCAGGCCTGAGCCCTCCTGGCCAGTGAACGTGGGGCATTCGGGTGGGGGCCAGTCTGGCTTCGCTGGCATCTTCAAGAGCCAGGCATCAGACGTTCTGTGCTGGACAGGCAGTCTGACTGGGAAGAGGGGGCAAGGAAGGAGGGTGCGGACTATGAAGACGAATGAATGGCCCCGTCTCTCCTAAGCTCCCTCAGGCAGCAGGGCACCTGGGAACAGGACAGCTATGGAGGGCCAGCGACCATGGTCCCAGCCCACTGTCTCTCCACCAAGCACAGGCAAGCCAACCTTCTTTCTCCACAGGAGCCAGCACATGTTGAGCCATCTCGCCACACCGGATCCCAACAGGGCGTGCAGCCAAGAAACAAGCTCCCCATCCTGTCATTTCCCTCAGGTAAGGGCTCTGGGGCCGTGTCCTCTCAGCCACAACACCATCACCTTTCCTGGGTGTGTTCTGGGGGTTGGACCCAGGCCCCATGCATGCCAGGCAAGCGCTGCACCTGAGGCACCCTTGGACAGTGACCCAGATGATCACTGTCCTTACGGGGAAGGTTTGTGGAGGCGAAAGCCCAGGCACGAGGCTGGCTCTGACTCAGCAGAACTTTCTCCTATTTGGCCCCTTCCTGTGAGTGTAGACTTGTGATATAGAAAGGGCGAGCCTCCCCTCAAGGGAAGAGGCTCCAGGGTGCAATCACAAGGGATGAGGGAACGGGGATGCAGAACGGGGCCGGGGAGGGCAAGGGCTGCTAGAGAAGGTCCAGGAGCAAGGCGGAGGGCTCCAGGGCTCGGCCCTCAGCATGCGCTAGCGTGGCCTCCTGCATCAGGAGATAAAGGAGTGCTCAGGGCTCCCCGTCCACGGAGGGAGACGGCAGCAGCCCAGGCAGCAGCAGACAGTGAAGACACCGGGTCAGAGCCCTTGGACGAGGTAAGCTGTGGGCTCAGCAAGCCATCCTCACGGAAAGGGGCAGGCCCCAGGGGTGGGGTCCCGTCCCATCCCTCTGCCCGCCTGGGCCGCTGTAAGCAGATCTACTGCACAGAGCACAGCTTGGTACCGTGTTCACTGATCACTGCAGGAGCAGCTCCGCAGCTCCCCGTTTACCTGTCTTCTCCTTTCCTGGCCTGTGGCAGGACGGGCATACTCATGGCTCTTCTCCCTGTGCTTCTCTGCTTCCCCAGAGGGCAGCACAGACAGGAGAAGGGGCCCGGCCCTTGGAACACCAGCACGAGGCTGGGTCTAGGACTGCGTCCTCAGCCCTAATCGCAGCTGGGGAGCCAAAAGCCGCAGACAGAAACCAGGGACTCCACTAGGTAACCACTTTCTGTCCTCAGCCTCCAGCAGCCTGTTGTTGAGGAGCCGTGCTCCCCCCAGGCTCACAGGGATGTGGCCACCTCAGCCCCTCTCTGTTCTATTATTTTAATGGTACCAGGGATCGAACTCAGGACCTGGCACTTGCCAGGCAGGGGTCAAAACCACTGAGCTAAATCCTCGGCCCTCCTCTCCATTCTTCCGCTCCTGTGCGCACAGCCTGGACTCCCTTCCGGTCCCAGAGAGGAGCCCGAGCTGTAGAGGCTATTTCCTCCTGCGATTCTCTGGGCACAGAAAGTAGTAGTTGAGCGAGCTTGGTAGAGGCCACAGATGTGATAACGGATTTGTCAAAATAAAAAATACCCACTGACCTCAGTCTGTTTAGTGCAGATTTACCGAGGGCGGCTACTGGCCAGATGTTGCACTGGTGCTGTGTCAACGACATGGTGCTGGGCGGTTCTCCTTATGGTGTCTCTTTTGGGGTGACAGCTGAGCTTTTTTTCGGTACCAGGATCGAACTCTCTAGAACCAAGCTACATCCCCAGCCCTGACAGATGAGCATTTTCACCTACCTCAAGGGGGACGGACAGCTTATTTCTCCTGCCTGCCACTCTGATGTACGGTCTCACCCTCAGTTCCACCCTACAGTCCGCCCAGGGTCCCAGACCGGGCGCTGGAGGTGTCTGGGTCCCATTTCTCACTCAGAGACTACTGGCCCTTTCCATGCAGGTGGGCTCTGCACTCCACAGAACCTGCCACCAGGACAGTCTGGGATGGGCCAGGGTAACAGTGTCCGCACGAAGCTGCTGGGTGAGGGGCTGCTGAGCGTGGGTGGAAAGTCTCCGAGCTGCACCCAGCAGCTGAGCACCGCTGGAAGGTCACAAAGGCCCATGGTGGGTGGTACATGAGGTAGCAGTTCTCTCCAGGAGAGGGAGGGAGCTGGGCTCAGAGCGGGGAAGTACCAATCCCTCGCTCAGCTCACCTCACTGGGCCAGGGCTTCCTGGAGAGGGCACAGGTGCTGGTGGGCTCAGAGGTGCAGATGGGCTCGGTCCAGTCAGAGGGTAGCTGGCTGCTGCTGGGTCTTGCTCCCTGCGCTCATGATGCAGAGTGTAATTCCTGTCACAGTGAGCACCATGCCAGCGACTGCCCCTGGGATAACAGGGAGACACCAAGGGGCTTTGTGCCCAGTCCTGCCAATGGCGGGAGCGGGAACAGGGCCAGGGGAAGGACTGAGATGGTACCTGCCCTCTGCCCCAGACTCTCACCCCTGCGAGATGGGAGACTCTGGGGAAGAACTAAGCCAGGTGTGTCAAGAGCCCAATAGCTGCTCCCTGCACTCATGGAAGTCTGACTTACATTTTCCACCAAGCTCTTCTCCAAGGAGCTTCCCAACAATCAAGGTGAAGACAACGGCCAGAGAGTTACAGATGGGCACAGCCAGAGTCAGATCTGGTGGTCAGAAGAAGATCCCCGAGATGCAAAAAATGCCTTTCTAAGTACAGAACATTTTCACTTCATCCCTCCAGACCCCCTTTTCCAGATGCGACAGCAGGACTGAAACCCACATCTCCTGCCTCAAGGTCAGTGCTTCCACGGGATTCCGGCATGACGACCTGAACACGAGGCCTGGGACCTGCTTGATGTGCACCCTGTGAGCACGCCTCGGATCTCTAGGATATCTGGACAGACAGGCAGGCATCCCAAGCTCAAAGGATGCCACCAAATGAGTGTCACAGTCTCAAGCACAGCCACTTATTAAATGCATACTGGTGTTGGGTGCTTTATATACATATTTGATTTTTACAATAAAATCACAAGGAGACCACAAAGGAAATAAAGGCTTAGAAAATCACGTTTAAACTAAGGTCTGGCTGGGCATGGTAGTACCTGCCTTTAATCCCCACATTTGGGAGGCTAAGGCAGGAGAGTTGCCATGAGTTTGAGGGCGGCCTAGGTGACACAATGAGTTCAAGGCTAGCCTAGACTACATAGCAAGACCATTTTTCAAAAAACAATCAAAACAGGACCAGATATTTAGCTCAGTGATTCCAGTGCCTGCTTTGCAAGCGCAAGGTCCCAAGTTCAATCCCTGGCAAACACATACCACCAGGCCCGGTGTGGGGACTCATGCCCACCAACAATCAGTACCACATACCTCAGTGCCAGGTGTGGTGGCTCACACCTGTAATCCCAGCACTCAGGAGACAGAGGCAGGAGGATTGGTGTGAGTTCAAGGCTGGCCTGGGCTACATAGTGAGCTCAGGGCCAGCCTGAACTACAAGGCGAGACCCCCCCACCTCAGAAAATAAACAAACAAACCCACCAAAGTTGCCTTCCTCTACAGCATATTCCTTTTACTCAACTAATTGGATATAAATAAAGCTGAGTATCAGATAAATCATATTTAGTTTCTATCACCGCTCAGGTTCCGACCTTGTGCTGTTAAACAGAAATAAAAATGTCCAAAGTAGGAAAAAGGAGGAGGCTAGGTACCCGTACGAGCTTAGGACAGGGCCTCAAGGGCAGGTCTCTGAGGCCCAGGATCTGCTTCTTAGCTGTGAAGCTCCAAGGGATTGATTTTCAATACGGAAACTAAAAGGAAAGGACTGACAATGGGCAAGAGGAATAAAAAACAACAAAACAGAATTGTATACTCCGGCTTATCAAAGCCAGTCCTGGTGGCGCATGCCTATAATCTCAGAACTCTGGGGGGCTTAGGCAGGAGGATCGCAAGTTTGAGCCCCGCCTGAGAAATCTGGGAAGACCTTGTCCGAAAAAATTTGGAGCCAGGGATTTAGCTCAGTGGTACCATGCATGCCTGGCAAGCACAGGGTCCTGAGTTTGATCCCCAGTACCACCCAAAAAATAAAAAAGAAAAGGATAGGGATGTAGCTCAGTATGAAAGTCCTGGCTTCATTCAATCCGGCACTACAAAATATCAAAACAAAACAAAAAGATACAACTATTTGTTTGTAATGAAGGCAGACTGACATGCTCACAGGCTCCCCTGCTGGGGGAGACGAGGGAACAAATGGTCCCTGCTTCCTCCTGTGTGGCTCCGGCATGGCTGCCCCCCAAAAAAGACATAGACTCCTACCTACTTGGAGCAGTTTCTTAACTTCATAGCTTATACAGAACGTTGTGACTGCTAAGGAATAGTTTGCAACAGCAAAGAGCACAGTGGGATGGAAGAGGAGGACATGTTTTCCCAGTGTAACTGTGGTAAAATCTTTCAAACCCGCCGAGCCTGTTTCGACGCACATAAAACAGTGACAGCGGGCAAGGAATTTAACTCAGTGGTTCTGGCGCCTGTCTTGCAAGTGCAAGGGCCGGGTTTCAATCTCCCGGTAACCACATACCATACTGGGTGTGGAGACTCACCCCAGCAGCAATCAGTACCACATACCACAGTGCCGGGTGTGGTGGCTCACGCCTGTCATCCCAGCACTCAGGAGGCAGAGGCAGGAGGATTGCTGTGACGTGAGTTTGAGCTCAGAGCTGGCCTGAACTATGAAGCGAGACCCTGTCTCAAAAAAACAAAAAACAAAAAACAGTGACAGCAACCTAGCTGCTCTGAAGGGCTGCTGGGAGCTGACCTATGATAATAGATGTATGCAACCCTCGGTTGAAGTAGATGCTTAATGAACAGTGAAAACTTTATTAGAAAAGATGGACAGTACAAAACAGAGACAGAGTACATAATAACAGGATCCAAACATTGCAATTTTCTTAAAACTTAGTAAATGGCTACAGTGAATTCATTAGGCCAGAGGCTTTCAAATTTCTTTTCTTGCAGTACTGAGAATTGATCCTAGAGCCTCATTCCTGGCAGGCACTGAGCTACATCTTAAGAAAGTCTCACAGAGCTGGGAATTTAGCTCAATGGCAGCATTCCTGCCTTGCAAGTGCAAGGTTCTGGGTTCAATCCGTAATACTGGCTGGGATGGGGAGAATGGTCTCACTAAATTGCTAGGCTGGCCTCAAACTTTGGATTCTTCTGTTTTGGACTCCTGAACAGATGGGATCACAGGCATGTGTCACCACTTCCAGCTTCAAATTCTTTACAGTCTTAAAAGGATTTTTCTTTTTTTGGTTTATTTTTATTTTTTGTTTTTTGAGACACGATCTTACTATGTAGCCCAGGCTGGCCTCAGATTGACAGAGATCCTCCGCTCTCAGCCTCCTGACAGCTGGGATTACAAATGTGTACACTATGCCCAGTTTAAGAGCATAAATTTAAAATTACTTCTGCTGCAGGGATTTAGCTCAGGGGTTCTAGCACCTGCCTCACAAGTGCAAGGTCCTGAGTTTGAACCCCAGTACCAAAAAAAAAATTAAAAAACTAAAACAAAACAAAAAACCCGAAGCAATAAAAATACTTTTGCCCTTAAAAAAACAAATAAGAAAGGAAAGGAGAGGAGCTGTGGATTTAACTCAAGTGGTACTGTGTCTACCTTGGAAGCACAAAGGCCCGAGTTCGATCCCCAGTACTGGAAAAAAAATACTTTTGCCTTGACTCAAGAGAGGTGAAGGGAGATTTTCTAAGTTCATTTCCGTGTGTGTATGTACGTGTTTAGTACTGGGAAGTGAACTCTGGGTCTTCACACTGAACTATATTTCCAGGCCTTTTTATTCTTTATTTTAGTCAGGATCTTACTAAGTTGCTATGTTGCCCAGGCATCGGCTCCAACTTTCAATCCTCCTGCCTCAGTTTCCACAGTGCTAGGATTATAGAGACCCTATAAATTCATCTCTTAAATGAACATAGTCATCTGTGCTTGGGTAACGGTGGGAATTAAATAAAATAGGTAACACAGTCTCTGATGCAGTTGAGGATAGTCAACAAATATGAGAAGAACAAAGGTGGGAAGAAAGGAAAGTTATGGAATTCCTACTGTGTGCCAGGTTCTCTGTAGATCCTTCTCAGATGTGGCACTTCATCTTTACAGTCTCACAAAACTGACTCTAAAGTCAAGGTTCAAACACTGAAGAGTGGGTTTGCTCTAGGTCAGGCAGGCAGCTTACAGTGTAAGCTGAAGTATCAAAGCCAGCACTTAGTGCGACAAATGAGTCTTTGCTGCACCACAAGATGGTCAGGCTCAGGCCAGGGATGTGGCTCAGTGGCATGTGCCCACCTTGCAATCCCAAGGTCCTGAGTTCAATCCCTGGTATGAAAAAAAGAAAAAATTGGGCTGAGGATTTAGCTCAGTGGTTCCAGCGCCTGCCTTGTGAGGGCAAGGGCCCAAGTTTGATCCGGTAACCACGTACCACAATGCTGGTAGTGGAAACTCACGCCCACCAGCAATCAGAACCACATACCACAGTGCCAGGCCTGGTGGCTCAGGCCTGTAATCCCAGCATTTGGGAGGCAGAAGCAGGAGGATTGCTGTGAGTTCAAGGCTGAGCTCAGGGCCAGCCTGAACTACAAAAGCGAAACTCTGTCTCAAAAAAAAAAAAAAAAAAAAAAC
>PVIR01001882.1:0-112572 GCA_004026965.1 Petromus typicus | reverse complement strand
CAGAGCCGAGCTCGTATCAGGCTGACCTGAGCCTGAGCCTGAGCCTGAGCCTGGCGCTGCTGTGAGCCACTGTGGGATTGGGGAGGACTGTGTAGTATAAGTGCCTAGTTTGGTTCCTGGCAGGTACCAGGTGCTTGGTTACTGGTTCTTTGTGTCCTGGTGACCAAGTAAGGTCACCTCAATATCCCAGGTGGGGAGGAAGTGAGGTGGGGATGGTTTAACCTCTCCAGGATGAGGAAACAGCCTCAGAGAGGCAAAGACCCTGGCCTGGGTCAGCTGGGGCTGCTTAGCTCTGGTTCTAGCCCCCTAAAGGGGGACCTTGGATGCACACATTTGGTTGACAATGTCCCTGAGAGCCCCAGGACAGCCTTTACTGGCTGTAGGAAGCAAACAACATGCCGGGAAAATAGCAACACTTTCTCAAAGGTTCTGGAGCCCAGTTATGCTCTCGGGGCCCCTTCTAGGCTGGGCGTCTGGACATGGCTTGCATGTGTGGGGCTGGTTGGGTGTCTCCGGTGGGAACAGCCCCACCAGACCCAGGGTAGGTCTTTCCTCTTCACTCAACCGGCCCTGTAGCATCCTGCCTAATATGTTACTATGGTACTATGGTACTTGTTACTATGGTACTTGGGGGTATTTTTTCCAACTTCCCAGACTCCGAGCTTTCTTCTTGTATGTACAGGGTTCTCTCTGTGTGAGGCAGATATTCTGCCTCTCACAAAAGTAACTGAGAGGGCCAGTGCTTTACTCAGTGGTTCTGGTCCCTGCCTGTCTGGAAAGCTCAAGGTCTGGAGTTTGATCCCCAACCCTGCAAAAGTGGCTGAGAATTTGAGCTTCTATCTTGACTCCTTTGCAGCTACAGTGGACATGTGACTTGGCTTGGCCTATCAGGTGCACCATCCTGGATCTGCAGGTGATCACTTCTGGTATGTCCCTCTCGGGCTCAGAATCTTCTTATAGCTCCCCATTGCCCTCATGATGACACCTGAACTCTTCTCCAGGTCCCCCAAGGTTCAACGCGATGGAGCCTGACTGGCCTCTCCTCTGCCCTCCTCTCCTGGCCCTTCCAGGCCCAGGATCCTTCATTGGTTAAACTTAGCTCACTCATGTGTTCATACCTGCCTGGAGTTGTGTGCTTGCTGACCCTCTCTGTGTCACAGGAGAAGAAATGGGGCTGGGAGAAGGGAACAGGATCAAAACCAAGGTGAGTCTGGCCTTGCTGCAGTCCTGCCACAGACCTCTTCCTCCAGTTAGGTGGTCCAGGAGGAGCCCAAATCCTGTCCAAGGTCAACCTTACTTAGTGCCCTTGAGGACATTCATGTGCAGGTGTGTGTGTGTGTGTGTGTGTGTGTGTGAGTATGTGTGCATGTGTGCGCATGCACATGTGCTGATGTCACTCCAAGGGAGGAGAAGCCAACTCTCTTGATCTCTTTCTTTATAAGTAAAGGCATTCATAGAAAACAATCAGATAAACTGCCTATCTGTGGCTCTAATATTTTATAGGGGGCAATTAGAAAAAAAATGTTTAAAAATCCTCTGGAGGGGGCAATAAAAACATTGAGAAACACTAGCTTTTGTGTTTTTGTGAGACCCAGCCCTGGTTCCTGCTGCCACAGGGCTGCACCCTCAGCCCCGAGAGTATTGTGTTAACTCACTTTGATTCCATATAAATTCATTTTAACTTCTCAGCTCAAACCAGCAAGACTCACTCATGGACTGAAGTTTGCTCAGCTTCCTCTGTCCACAGCCTGGCTCGGCTTAATGCACAGGACTCTGGCTCTGTGACCGCGGCCCCACACCACTCCCAGCTCGGTTCAGTGTGACACGAACTCAGCGTGCTGGATCCCTGCTCCCCTTTCCCTCTCCTCAGATTCCTTTACCTGAATTCAACTCCGGTGAATGTACCTCGCCTCAGCTCGCCTCAATTCCGCCCACTCCCACTCAGCTCAGGCGGTCCTGCCCTGTCTGCTCTGCTCGGCAGCCCCACCCGCTCTCCTCAGCTCACCCGGTCTTCCAAACTCAGCCTACCTTGACACGCCCGCCTGGTACCCCAACGGACCCCATCTCCCACTCTACCCCTCTTCAGATGTTCCTGCACCCTCTAGGCCTGTAGAAGAGAGAGCTTCCCATCTGGCCCGGTGTCCTGTCTGGCTGGAGCTCTGAGGGTCCTTCCGGCAGCGGCTTCCTGTGAGCTAAGGGCACAGGGTAGTGGCAGTGTGGAGGGAATGCAGAGGCCTGGACATTGCTCCTGCGGGAGCGCAGGCTGGGGAATGAGCGGGAGGCCCGCGAGGCCGAGGATGCTCAGACCCGCAGCCAGACAGAGGCCCGGGCAGCGCAGCCACTGCAGGGGATGTGTGGTAGGAACTCAGCACTAAAAGTGATCAGGCACTGAGCTCGAGCTGTGGACCAGGCCTCGTTTTCTTGCGTTTGTGTCTTCATCAATTTAGTACCGAGACCAACTTTGTGGGGGAAGTTGGATTTTATAGATGAAGAACTGAGGACCAGAGAGGAGGAGACGTTTGCCCAAGACATACAGGCAGCACTGAGGTCTGGACTTAGGCAGGGACTTCAGAGTGCTGGGGAGCAGCTCCATCCCTGCCCCTCACAGGCAGAGAAGCCACTGGAGTCTGAGCCCCGAGGAGGACAGTTCCCGCCACACAGGTCAGAGGGCTTCGCCAGGTCTTCTGCCTCTGGTGTTATTTCTTCCTCCTTATCGCCTTCCCTTCCTCTGCAGCACTGGGAACAGAACCTGAGCCCTCTTGCTGGCAGGGGCTCCCTACCGAGCCACACCCCGCCTCTGGAATTTCAGTTCTGTTCTGCTGTGTGTGACGTAGACCTTGGGCTGACACTTGGGCGATAGTCTTGACTTGGTTCCTCCCCTGCTGCCCTTGGTCCTGAGGAGGCTTCATGGACTTCTCGCTGCAGCCCAGAAGCCTTGCCCCTCACTTGCCCCTAACTCTCTCCTTCTTGCCCTCTGAGCAGTCTCCTCTGGAGTCCTGATTTCCTACCCCAGGCCCTTTGCACACACATTGCCTGTCTCTGAAACATTCTTCCAGGGGTGGCTACGTCTCAACCTATGGCTCTCAGAGAGAATGTCACCTTACCTCTTTCATTTTGGTACTGAGGTTCGAACTGGGGACCTTATACTTGTGAGGCAGATGCCAGAACCACTCAGCTAAATCCCTAGCCCATTACTGCACCTCTTCTGAGTGGCTCTCTTTGGGCACCTGAGCAAAGCTTCCCCCTGATTCTTCCTTTTTGTATTACCTGGTAGTTTTTTTGTTTGTTTTTAACGTCCTGCTTTCCCTGTGGAATCTTTCCTGTTTGCTATCTACCTCTCCCAGGGGACTGGACTCCTATAGGCAGGAACTGCATGTCTTGCTCCCTGCTCTGTTTGGTTGCCTGGCACATAGTAGGTGCTCAATAAACACTTGTGCAATGAATAAATATTACATGGATGAGCCAAGAAAGTGATGGAAAAAAGTTGAGAGTTTAGGATGCAAGAGGAAGAAGCACCAGAGTGCAGCTCCTCTGTCAGGGTCCTGTGCCCTGAACAGGGCCTGCTGGGCAGGCGGGTGGGGGCTGGGGGTAGGGCTGGGTGAGGCCTCCGCCTTCCTCACTGTTTTCATCCTCGGTAATTATGGGCTCAGACACTCCTCGATGCCTTCCCAGAATAATAGCTGGGCCTGTTATCAGCAGCATCTCTGGGACCTTCTCACAAACAGTCATTAATCAAGTCTTGCTGCCACCCTGCCCTCCCTTCCTTCCTGGAAACTGAGGCACAGAGAGGTAAAGCCACTTCCTCAGGGCCACACAGCCCCTGTTAGAGGATGAGCTCATTTCACCCCAAGCCTTCTGGTGTGGAATGGAGACCCCTTTCCTGTAGCAAATGGGGAGGGCCCTGAGCCTGCATGGCTGAGGGGCCCTGCCCCCAGTTTTGCACCCCAGCCTCCTTGAAGCCCCAGGGGCCTTCCAAGGTGGCCTCTTAATCACTGCTGGATAATTAAGGAGGTTAAACAACTCCGCGGGGCCCAGGCAGACCTGCCCTGGACAGGCGCAGGCGGGGGCTGTACCCCAGAGCCAGGAACCTGTGCCCAGTGGAGCCCGGCCTGCCTGGGCCTCTCTGTGCCCACCTGGGGACCTGGGGTCCCAGGGGAAGGGGCGATGGGCCGGCTGGGAGCCTGCCATCGGGCGGTGCCCCGGCCCTTCTTGGGCCATGTGTAGGAGGTGCTGGCATCACTTAATGAGGCTCCGCAGCTGCCAAGCAGCGCTGGAGGAGTTGAAACAGGTTCTGGGTGAGGTGAGTTTCGTGGGCCGGGCAGAAGGTGGCTCAGTGCCAGGTGGGTGATCCCTGGGGTGCTGGGGGCAGACGGAGACCCTGCCTGCCCCATGTCCGGCCCTCTGTCTCAATGGACTGGGTGGAAGCCAAGGAAACCTGGGAGGGGACAGCGGGATGACAGGGACGCTGTGAAGAGCAGAGGCGCTCAGCCCCTCCCCCTCCATCTATGGGAGCCACGGCAATGGCCACGGAGCAGAGCCGGCCGGAGACACTGCTGACCTGTGCTTGCACACAGCTCAGGCCTCAGTCTTCCCACCTGGGCCCTGCAGGAGGCTGGATGAGACGGTTTGGGGCTTGAAGTCAAGCTTGAGAACAACCTGTCTCATTCCAGCTAGAGCTGCTTGACTTGCTGAGCAGCCTCAGGCAGGGACAGGACTCCTCTGGGCTCCCAAAGCTCTGGCTGGGACCTGGTGGTGGCAGGGTGGCCTGACAAGGTGCATGGTCCCTGCAGACCCCCTCTGCAAACACCTCGTGCAGGATACCCTGCCTGCTTCCCGCAGGGTCTGACAAGGAAGATGTCAGCCTTCTTCCTGGGCCTGGGGAATCTTCGAGGCCCTGGACCTGGAGGTGCAGGAGGAACTATGCCAAAGCCAGGCTGGGGGAGCTGGGATGGGAAGGCCTGGTGTGGCTGCACCCTGGAGACCGTGATGGGGCAGGCAGCGGAGGCTGGCTCAGTCAGGGCAGAACCCCGCGTTCCCAGAGCCCCAGTGTGCCTGTGTGTGCGACGTGTGTGTGTGTGTGTGTGTGTTGCTCGTATGTGGGTGGAGCCTGCTTATTCTTTGTCTCTCCCAACTTTTGATTTTAAAGTTGCTTTTATAGACTCACAATTTGCATGCAGTAGGTCTCACCTGCTTTGGTGTCCAGATCTGACTGTGACACAGTTGGCATTTACAGCTCCCTCCAGACCAGAGCTGGGTCAGTCCTGTCCACTGGGAGCTCCTGGAGCCCCTGGCTGTGAGTTCCTGAGGCCATGCACAACCCAGGTGATCACTGATCTTCCTTTATATTTTGAAAAATTCCAGTCTTGCACAAAAGTGCAAAACGCTTGCCATACTCCGCCATGTCGTCCCTTTGCCGGTTGTCACCTAACAACGCTGCCCACTCTTGTCCTTGTGGTCTCAGGGTTGGGTTCTCTCTGCCTAGCTGGCACAGATGTCCCACACTCCACCCTGCCAGGATGCTGTGTGGCCTTCGTGCCTGGCCACACCTCGGACCCTCAGTACTACTCCAAAATGTCTTTCATGACTCCTATTGTTATTTTATTTTATTATTCATTTTTCTGGTCCAGAATCTGACTTGGGCTAGGCCCTGCCTTTGGTGGCAAGTTTCTGGGGTCCATTTCTCTGCTTCAGTCTGATGGCAGATACAGTTTTCTACCCACCTCCTGGGTTGGAGGAGCAGGAGCTGCAGGGGCCACTGGGGTGATCCAGAGGGACAGCTGGTCGAGGTGCGGGTGGCAGCACTGTCTCAGAGTGGGGAGGAAGGCTTCGTGGTTTGACTTCCACTATTGCCCCAAATTTCAAAACACAAAGTGGAAATTACCCAGTTTGGTAGCCCAAGGGCGGGGTTCTACTCCCAGCATTGCTTCCTTAGGCTGTGAGACCTGGGATCGGCGACTTCACCTCTAGGGCCTCAGTTCCCCTTCTGTGAAAGGAAGGTCATCCCAGCCCCTCCATCATATCCCGCTATCTTGAGGATGAGATGCATTAACATATAGGTGTGTAGAAAGAGGTAACTCGTCTTTCAGTTTGGTGACAGTCATTGCAGATGTCTCTATGCCACCATCCTCGGAAGAAGACGCTTTAGAAATTGGGTCACCTCCTCGTCCCTCAGTACCTTCTTGCCAGCATTTCCTGGGTCCGCCTGTGTGAGCAGTAAGGCCTTTTCTCTTCCATTTCGCACCTTCCCTTCTTTGCTTCCTTCCTGTGATGTGAGGCTCTGGGCCCAGCCGTTTCCAGACTGCCTTCCCCGCAGAGCCCAGAAGACCGTGCGCCCCGTGCTGTCTTCCTGACTGAGCCGAGTGACGTGGCTGTGTCTTGGGAGCAGGCCGTGGTCCTCTCTTGGGGAAATGTCCCCAAATCTACATGGTGGCTCCCTGCAGAGGGACACCTAGGTGACCACTTGTCGGGCTTTCGCCACTACAAGTTGCAACAGAGCCTTATGTAACTGTCCCTGCCATGCACATATGTCTTCGGGATGTGTTCCTAGAAGTGGACTCACTAGGTCAAAAGTCTGAGTGTTTTGAATTTTGCTCTGTCGTTTGGAATAGTTCATGGATTCCAGGGTATTTTACAGTCCCCTATGGGTGGACAGTTAGGTGGCTCCAATTTGTACAAACAAGGCCACAATGAACATCTTTGTGCGGCCGTTTCTGGGTGCAGGACAGTCTGCCTATGGGGAATTCCCAGGACCAACAGGAAGTGGAGAGAAGAGAAGATGGTCCTGGAGGGACTGGGCTGGCCCCAGGCTGTGGTGCAGAGGTGGGAGGAGGCTGCTGGCTCCCAGGGCTTCTTTGCATTGCTGGGCTTGGGCTTCCCAGAGTAGTGGACCCTTCCAGACCCTCGGCTCGGACCCTGCCTGGGTGCTTATGGGAAATGTAGTCTCATCTTCTACAGATCTCTCAGATCAGAACCTGCATTTTCTTCTTTCACTCTTTTCTTTTGATATAGCTCCAGGTTTTTATTTTTTAAAAAAAATTTGAGATGCTTGGGATTTAGCTCCAGTGGTACAGCACCTACCTTGGGAGCACAAGGGCTTGAGTTTGATCCCTGGTGTCAGGGGAAAAAAAAAAAAAATATATATATATATATATTTTTTTTTTTATATATATATATTTATATATATATAAATTTATACACACACACACACACACACAATCTTTGTAGTTACTAGTTTGTCAAGTTTGGGCTCAAATTTGGAATCTTCCTGTTTCAGCCTCCGAAAGTGCTGGGGTTATAGGCATGCACTACCATACCTGCCTCTGGGACCTGTATCTTTAACAAACTCTCAGGAAATCTGAAAAATGTTTCAGTGAAGCAAACCAGACCCCGATTCTCTAAGACCCAGCTAGAATGACAGCCCAGCTTGGCCTAGGGTCAGGCCCGAGGTCCACGCTGGCTGCCCTCTGCCTGTGGGGTGGGCCGAGGGCTGTGTCTCCTCTGTGTGGGTCAGTAACGAGGGGTGCACACCCCCACGCCAACCGACTGTCCCCGCAGCACGCGCTCACTCAGTGTTACAATCCCGACAGTCCCCAGGGTACAGTCTGCGCTCTCTCTCTCGTGTCTCTGAGCCCTGCTCTCCCCACTGCGCAGCCATGTGTGAAAATGCTAAATGCCCAGGGAGAAGAAGTGAAATACAATGGCTCAGGACAGATCAGTAAGGAAAAGGCCCAGTGAGTGATATCATTATATAGATGCAAACACATGAATGGCAATAGCTGTGTGTTCTCAGTGCATATGGGCCCCTTCCGCTTGCTTGGCGGGCTGCAGTGGGGCTGTGGCTGCATAGTTCTTAGGTACTGTCTCTCTTTTCTTTCCCAGGGAAACCCAGCGCAACTTTACACCTGGACGGCTGGGTAGTGAGCTGGGGGATTCAGATGAAAGCTCTGGCCGGCACAGTTGATCACAAATCCCCTGTGTGTGTGTGCTTGCTGTGTGGCCCTGGGTGGGGCGGTTGGTGGTTTACTGAGCACCTACTATGCCAGCTGTGTGACATGGCCTTGTGGGTGAGGTGCGCATGTCGTAATGAATGAAGAGTATACGTGCAGAACAAGTTTAGGTAGCACGAACTCTCTAATAGAATAAAATACGATTAGGTGCTAGAGAGAGATAGGGTGGGAGTCGGGGTCCGAGACCATGCCGAGCCGAATTTAGAGACCAGAATGCAGAGAAAGAGTGGGGTGTGGGAATACTTGGAAGAAGGACATTTTGGACATCCGGAGCTGCAAAGGCAGGAGCACCCTAGGGGACACTGGTGTGACGAAACTGGCGAGGAGCTGAGGATCATGGGAACAGTCTGTGGGGGGTGAGCGTCCTAGCGAGTCATTTGCCTTCTCTGAGCCTTATGTTCCACTATATAAAATGGGAATGATGAAGACTCACTCCGCTAGGAATGATAAAGATTAAATCAACCAGAATTGTATTCTGAAAGGGCTCATGGAGAACCGACATGAGGAGATTGTCTTGAGAACGTGCCTGGTGGCATTACTTTGTGTGGGGGGCACTGAGGGCTGAACCCAGCCCTCCGCGCTGATGTAGCCCCACAGTCTCTTTATTGTTTACTTGAGGCACAGACTCGCTGTTCTAAATGTCTGGGCTGAGCTTGAACTTGCCACCCTCCTGCCTCAGCCTCTCACAGTGCTGGCATCACGGAAGCACAGCACTACAGCCAGCTGCAGCACCGCTCTGTACTGTTTGTTTGTTTGTTGGGGTGGCTTTGGGAGCTAATGGTAGACTTTATTTGGGGCTGAAAGCAATGCCCCAGTTTCCCCACGACTGGGCCCCAGATCTCAGGAGTTAATAGCTCCGAGCACTGGGCACAGTGCCCGCACAGAGCAAGGAGACAGGCATGGGGAGGGCATTCCAGGGGGAGGACAGGCGTGGAGACGGGAATGTTTGAGGCGTGTTAGGGGAAGAGCGAGGAGACCAGCCTGGCTGGTGGGGAGGGATGAGCACACGGGCTGGAAAGACAGGTTGAGGCCCGGGATGAGACCTAGACCGGCAAGGCGAGCCATAGGAGGTGGGCCTCAGCTGGGAGGCAGTAGGGAGCCATTGTGTGTTCTGGAGAGAGACAGCCAGGCTGCGGAAATGGCTTTTGTTTGTGGTTTGGTTTTCGGACATCCATAATGTCTAGAGGGTAATAACATAAGCTTCAATGCAGCCATTACTTAGGCTGAGAAAGGAAACTCCTCCATACAGGAGTTACTTCCTGTGTGCCCCTGTCCACCTCCACTTCTGTGTGGTCCGTGGATCAGGCCTGTGATTCCCGAGCCCATCTTTGTCCTTCTACCGTTTGCGTGATGGAGGTTTTAATTGCAAATAGAAAAGTGCACAAATTATAAGTGTGCAAGGAAGTGGCTGTGGCTCCCCCGTGAGACAGGGGACACTCTGGGTACTCTTCTGTTTTGCTTAAAGCTTTGTACCGGGTCTGTGTCTCTCCAAGGCTGCCATGAGCCTGGCCACCCCTGTCATGTCCAGCTCCTTTTACTCTGCACGGCACTGTATTTATCACGTGCTGTGCTGCTGGGCTGGTAGACAGCTCGGCCTCTGGTGTCTGGGAGTGGGGTTGCTGTGTGGGGACACATGATTCCGTGTGTAGTGACGGTGGTTGGGCTACATCCTTCTATTTCCACACACACACACACACACACACACACACACACACACACACCTGTTCCTGCTGTTTGATTCTTTCTCCCCACAGTCCCTTCCCCAGGCGGCCTCCGTGGCTTAGTGCTCAGCACTCTTGTCCCTTCTTGCTGTCACACAAACAGCGCACCCCCAGGTGTCCTTCCTAAGGCCTCGCATGCCGGGATTCTCTTTCCGTCCCATACTGGGCAAGGCCATCAGGACAGTAGGGGCCTCTGGGGCCTGTCGGGTGGGTGATGAGGATAAGAACCAGGCAATGCTGGTGGGTCTGAAGGATGCCTCGGAACCTGGTGTCGTGAGGGAGGGAGGAGAGACTCAGGACCAGATGTTGGATTGAATTCCTTCTCCTGTCTCCTGGCTGTGGAACCCTGGCCACTCAGGCCTCAGCCCACACTTGTAACTCAGGAACATTTACTGTGCGTGTTGGCACACACCTGGAATCCCAGCTCTTGGGAGAGTGAGGCAGGACGATTGCTGCAAGTTTGGGGTCAGCCTGGGTTCCACAGTGAGTTCAAGGCCAGCTTGAATTACATCGCAAGATCTTGTCTCAAAAGAAGAAATCCCTTGGGCTGGGGAGTTAGGTCAGTGGTTCTGGTGCCTGTCTTGCAAGCGCAAGGGCCCGGGTTCGGTTCCCCGGTCACCACATACCATACTGGGTGTGGAGACTCATGCCCAGCAGCAATCAGTATCACATACCACAGTGCCGGGCGTGGTGGCTCAGGCCTGTAATCCCAGCACTCGGGAGGCCGAGGCAGGAGGATTGCTGTGATGTGAGTTTGAGGCTGAGCTCAGGGCCAGCCTGAACTACAAAGTGAGACCCTGTCTCAAACAAACAAAAAAATACCCCAAGGGACATTTACCCATCCTGGCACAGGAGTTGTGGGGGCTGAACAAACAGACCTTTGGAGAACTGAGCCTCAGTTTCCTCATCTGTAAAATGGAGATCCTGTTTTCCAGTGAAGTTTTGATCATGAGATGAGGTTCTGACTACACAGCAGATTCTCAGTCCCCATCAGCTACCAGTCATGGTAACTCATTGTTGGCTGAAGTGGGGCCAGAGGGCAGGACTTGGTCTTTCTTCCCTATCCCCCTCCCGTGGTCCACGCAGAGGACAGAACTGGGTGTTGGCAGGCATCTCTGGCCTCCAACCACACAGGACGATGCTGCAGCCCAGGGGGTGACGCTGGGTGAGCTCCACCCCCTCGTCACTCTCTCCGGGAACGCAGGGCTTGTGGCAGCACCCACCTGGCCAGGTGACTTTCCACAGGGCTCACGATCCTGTGGGGGGGGGCTCTAGAATCAGTGGGGCCCTGTGAGGGGCGACATTTTCCTAGTGATAATGCAGCTAATGCAATGTAGGGGCCAACTAGGGATGGGGGGCTTTGGGCTGGGGCCTTGAGGAGGGAGTGAGGCGGGTGTGAGAGGGTGGGGAGAGGAAACAGAAGTCTGCTAAGCTCCTGGGGACAGTTCCAGCTGCAGGGACACTACGGCCCCTGTTGGAGGCAGGGACACTTGGGCAACATGGAGGGGCTTGGTGTCCCTGCTTCCCAACCAGCCTCTGATGTCCGGATGCTGGGTGGCCCAGGCAACCTCAGCAGCTTCTCTGTGCTGGGTCCCCGGCCCCCGAGGACCCCCTACCTGGCCCCCTGCCCTCGTGGAGGCTGTGGCCAGGGCCCCGGGCCAGGGCTGCGCACCTTGACAACCTGCCCACGCAGGGCACAAAGGCCTATTGTTTGGGCCCACGTTGGCGGGAAGGCGGGCGGGGAAGCAGCCGCCTTTCACCCAACCGGCTTGTGGTCTGCAGGGACTGAGGGGCGATTCACAGAGGCCCCTGCCCTTGCCTGGGCACCGAGCCAGGCTGCCTCCAGGGCAGGCACCCTAGCAAGACAGGCTAGCTCCTACCCTGAGCTGCGCCTCAGTTTCTCTGGCTGGGAAAAGGGCATAGAGCAGCTCTGAGGGGTGGGAGAGCTTGCAGCTGTGCCTGGCTCCCTGAGGTCTCTGTGCTGAGCCGCTGCTGCACCAACTCTTGTTCTTGTCTGGTCCCTGCTGGGCGGCTCTGGGGGAGCCCGGCCACCTCCTGAGCTTCCGTGTCTCCATCCGAAGGGGCCGGGAGGGTGGCACTCATCTGCTCTTCCTTCACCACCAGGTACCTCCCGGGCACCTCTGGGCTCAGGACCATCCTCAGTATTCCCAGGGCCTGTGCAGTTGGATATGACGCCCCTCTGTGGGACCCAGACGGCTGTCTGAGCCGGGGGTGTGGGAGGAGCTCATAGCCCTTGCCCAGAAGCCCACCCAATGGTGCTGGGCCCCAGTCCTGGCATGGCGACCTGGCACCGAGGACACATTAAGGAGACAGAGGACCTCTGCCCTTGGGGAGCTGTCCCATCATGGACCTGGATGTTCGCCGAGCTGCGCAGTGATCGTCCTGGGCCTCCAACTGCCCCTGAGGATGGGCAGAAACACCTGAGCCTCCCTCTGACCTCGCATCTGGCTGGGCACCCATGACCGTAATGGCCACTGTTGCTGAGGGCTCCCGGACAGACGCAGAGCATCTTCAGAAGTGCCTTGTGTTGGGGGGGGGGCCACTGTGGCTGCTGTCTTGCATAGCAGAAATGGAGGCCCGGAAGCAGTGATGGCAGAGGCAGGGTTTGAACCCGGACTGTCTGGCACTGAGCCTTAGTCTCCCACCAGGCCTTCTGCCCAGGGGACAGCAGTGTTTGCACCTGCCACAGAGGCCCTTCTGGGGTTCGAGGCTGGGAAGGGCGCGGGCGTGCTGGTGGCCTGCCAGCTGCCACCTGGGTTGGCCTCTCTGCATGGCCCTGAGTCACGGCCCTGTGTCCTGGGAGGCTGGTTGTGCCCCGGGCACCTATGGGGCCTGAGTCACAGCAGAGCACACCCTGCTGCTCTGCCCACCTCTGTCTGGCCCCCAGGACAGGTTAGTCCTAGGAGTAGGTCCCAGGACAGCAGCTCGAATCTCTGCCTGCTTCCCCGTGTGCGGCCCCAGAAGCACACTCCGGGGCTTCTCACTGAACCCAAACTTACCCTTCCACACAGCCCTGCGTGCTGGAGTGCTGAGCTCCCGTCCCTGGGAGGGTTCAAGGTGGGAGAGCCTGGCAGGGTGTGTGGGTCCTGTGTGGGATGCGTGACTTCTAACAGCCTAGACTTTTGCTCAGTTCTTTTTTTGGATAGTTCCTGAGTGAATGCTCCGAAATCCGAAAGTGTTGGAGTCGGAGTAAAGAGCAGGAGCTCACCTTTGCCTGCGCCCAGCCCCCGCCCTGCAGGCAGCTGCGGTGTGGCCAGCTCATCTGTGAACACTATCAGTCCAACTCCCTCTCTCCTTCTTGACAAAATGCGGAGCTAAGTTAAGGCTTTTGATTCATACCCTTCTGGCACCATCTTTCGGTTGGCGAATTGTCTCAAGCTTCTCCAGATCACCCGTCCTCCTGACCTTGCTCCTTCCAATAATTTATCACTCACTTGACCAAAATGAATTGTTGGCTCTGACGTCTACATTTTGGGGACTGCACTGTCCTTCGGCTCTGGTGGCAGCATGAGGACATTTTCAAAATTTGGCTGGAGACTAAGTTCTTTCCATGTCTGTGGGGATTTTTGTGGTCTGTTTTTGTTTGAAATTATAAAAGAAGAGTGAAAGGGAGGAAGACTCAGACATTTGGTAGTGAGCTCTCGGGCCTCAGCCCACCTAACTAGTTCAGCCAGGCTCTGGGAGGAAACAGCCATATTCTCTGTCAGGGAGCCCAGTAGAGAGCACTTTCTGTGAGGTCTCAGAGCAAGGGTTATTTCTGTGGGGTCTTACGGGATGCCTAGGAGTTCATATGAGATGAAGTAGGGAGCTGGGCCTGTCTGACAGCACACAGCATGCAGTGTAAAACCACCTGGTGAATACTGAAATGAAGATCAGCATCCATTTAACTGTGCACTGTGCTGAGAGCCTGCTGTGTCTAAACTCCAGACAGTGTTTAAACTCCTGGCACTCTGCTGGGTGTGGTGGCACATGTCTGTAATCTGACCACTCAGGAGGCTGAAGCAGGGGGATCTCCACAAATCTGGGGCCAGCTTGGGCCCCAAGTGAGTTCAAGGCCAGCCTGACCTACATAGCGAGATCCTATCTCAAAAAAACACTTTTTTTTAGGTCAGTATCATGCTTTCCCATTGTACAGATAGGTAAACCAAGGGGCAAAAAGGCACAGCCATTCACACATGATCACACAGCTACAAGAGTCATAGCACAGACTGGAATATTAGATAGCTCACAAGGTGAGGGAGCATGGGGAGGTCTGGCATGTGAGACTGCACTGTTCCAGCATCTGGCCCGTGCCCAGGCCTCTGTGCTGGCCTGAGTGTTCTCTGTTCTTGGGCAATCTCAGGCCTCATAGGCTTGGTGTGCTGGGTGCCATGGGTTCCTCAAATCCCAGGGCAGAGCCATGGATGGCAAAAGCAGCTGTGGATGTGGTCAGAGGTGGCCTGGACTGCAGGGCTCTGCCCTTTGAGGCCTCCAGGTTCCCACTCAGAGTGGCTTTCTGTGGCTTTTTTGCCCAGCTCTCTGGGGTCGTGGCCTCAGAGAAGGGTTCCCCATGTTCTCCTGTTGGGCCTGGAGTTTCTCGATACTTCTACCTCTTCTATGTGGCAATTTATTGCTCTATTTTTCAGATGAGGAAATAGAGGTCTAGAGAGGTAAAATGACTTGTTCAAGGCCACAGAGAAAGTAGAGTTAGTTCAGTGGTTTGGCATCAGCCTAGCAAGCACAAGATCCCAAGTTTCATCCCCAGTACGACATACCATAATGCCGGGCATGGTGGCTCACACCTGTAATTCCAGCACTCGAGAGGTAGAGGCAGAAACAGGAAGACTGTTGTGAGTTCCAGGCTAGCCTGGGCTACATAGTTCGGGGGCAGCCTAAACTACAAAGCGAGACCATGTCTCAAAAAAAAAAAAAAAAAAAATTAGAGGGCAAAGCAGGGCTCCAGACTCCAAGATCTCTGTCTCTGTCTCTGTCTCTTTCTCTCTCTCATGACTCTTGCCTGGGAGCCTGCCCTTGATGCTAGGACCTGGAGTCAGAGTGTGCCATGCAGGGCCTGTGCTTCTCCCAACCCGCATGCAGCTACCACGGAGGCAGCCAGAATAACAGTGGGTTCAAATGTCAGGCCTGCTGCTGTGGTGGGGAGACTGGTTAAGCAGGTCTGGGGGAGGGAGGAGGGAGGAGGAAATTATTAATAATCCTGAAGCTCCCAGTGCCCTGCAGGCCCTGAGCTGTGCCCACCTGGATCTCTGCGTGTGGGGTCAGGGCACCCAGCCTGGGGACCAACTGTGTGGCTGTGGGCCATGGGGACGCAGTCACCTGCTCCCCGGCTCTCCTGGGAAGGAGAGCACACCAAGAGCCTCTTTGGTGGCCCGAGGAATGTCTCACTGGCTGGTTGGCTTCGTCCTCATGACACGGTTGGTACTGCCTATCTCTAGTTGACAGCTGGGGAAACTGAGGCACGGGGTGGTTAGACTTGAGTGCATCTGGGCCACCCTCCCCCACAGCCATGCGGTTCTGCCCTGATGTCCCACCCTGTTGGGGCAGAGAGATTCCTGTTCTTCCCAGACAGCGCATCCTATGACAGGCCCTGGAGGATGGGGGTTGTTCTGGGGCATCTCTCAACCTCAGTTTCCTCCTTCCTCAAGAACCCACCTCCTGTCATTCTGTCCCCGCCCCTCCCAGCAGCACGGCCGTATCAGGCAGACAGCAGGGAGGCCAGGTGCTGTGCATGGGAACCTTGGCACTGTCTCCGATCCGTTTATACTTTCCAGAAGGTGGCCTGAATGGTTCCCAGGCAGAGCCTTCAGGGAGAGAGTGGGGGTGCCAAGGGCCCAAGCCTACACCAGGGCCCGGAGCAGCTGCCTCTATGGCCAGGCCACACCTGCATCGCGTGCCAGGGATCCATGCGCAGCGCGTCTGTGGCGACTCTGGGTGCTCTCTCCCTCGCCTGCCCCGATGGGCGATAAGACCAGCCTGGAGGAGGAGGCAGCCGTAATTACAGGGCTCTGCGCAGCAGGCAGGCGAGTCAGGAGGTGGGTGACTCAGCTGATTGCTCCACGGCCGGCGGGGGTGGAGGCCGCCCGTCTGCCCCCCACCAGCTGGCCCGACGTGGGCACGCGCAGCCCAGACTGGCTGGCGGGTGTCATCCTGGGCCTCGTGCCCCAGGCTTCCGCGCCACTTGACACCTTTGAGGCTTGGCCTTGTTTGGGAAGGCTGGGTTTTCCCCTTCCCCAGTCCCAGGCCTGGCTTCTGGGAATCAGGAGTCAGCAGCACCCACGGGGAATCACGATGCCCAGGCCACGGGAGAGCCACAGAGCCCAGGCGGACGGACTTACGGAGTCCTGGGCGGAGCGCCAGGACCCTGGAGTATCCGAAGACAGAACTCACAGATGCAGACTCTGAGGACCTGCACAGTGCACAGGGTGGTTTCTAGAACCAAATACTTTCAGACTCAAGGATTTGGGGATTAAGAGATCTGTGGTATCACAGATTCATAAGATCCCAGAACCAGCTGCTATTGGTCTAGAGCATTCATGCCCCACTGAGTCAGAGATTTTAAAAAAGAATCGCAACAGCTGAGAAATTTAAGAGTGAATTTTCTTGGTGCTTCAACTATCTCCTTCAGGGGAAAAAAAGACAAGAAAGTAAAAGCATAACACATCCTCATCCACACAACTCATCCTTCTTGTCCTAAGTAGAGAGAAAGTGGACAGGGTAAAAAGATAACCCTTGGGTTGAGGTGTTCGTTGTACTAGTCTGTTGACTTAACATGAGTTTAAAATTCACCAGAATAAAATTTTGGGGACAAGTAAAAGAGAAGTTGAAATATGGGCCTCAAACTGCAGCTTTTAAATGTATGCAGTCTGGGGTCTATGTCATGTCCTTCTGAATTTGTGCACTTATAATTCTGTACTCCTTCACTGTATTTTTTATTTTATTTATTTATTTATTTTTTGGGTTTTTTTTTAGGTTTTTTGAGACAGGGTCTCGCTTTTGTGGTTCAGGCTGGCCCCGAGCTCAGCCTCAAACTCACATCACAATCCTCCTGCCTCTGCCTCCCGAGTGCTGGGATTACAGGTGTGAGCCACCACGCCCGGCACTGTGGTATGTGGTACTGGTTGCTGCTGGGTTGAACCTCCACACCCAGTATTGTTATGTGGTTACCAGGGAATCGAACCTGGGCCCTTGCGCTTGCAAGACAGGCGCCGGAACCACTGAGCTAACTCCCCGGCCCCTGTATTTTTTATTTACATGTTTGTGATATAGGAAATATTGTGATATAGGAAATATTCTGGGGCTGCTAGTTCACCTGATTCTTAGAACATTTCTAGGACTTTTACTGGTTGTAAGTTTGAATTCTCGAAAGAACTCAGCAGGGTGGGTACTGTTATAATGTTCATTTCACATACGAAGAAACTGAGGGACAGAGGTCTGGGTAGTGTGTTCCAAGGGTGTGCGCCATGTTATTAAGCCTCTGCTGCCCGCCAGGTATTGTGCCCAGCTCTAGGGACAGCAGCGAGTGGCCTTGTCCCTGCCCTCGGGAGGACGGCAGAGGCAGCGAACAATGAACAGAGGGCAAAAGCCAGGGGTGGGGTATGGCTGGGGCTTCCGTGGAGCCAGCAGGAAGGGTCCCTGGGAGAGGTGGCCAAGGGCTCAGACATGAGGGCCCAGCCTGAGCCCTCAAGCCCAGCGCCCTCCTCTTGCTGCAATCTGCAGGGCTCCAACTCACGGCCCAGCCTGGCAGGGCAGCAGCTCCTCCGGAGGTGGGCGGGGGCCGGGGCTTCCCCAGCCCCAGGGCATCGTCCTTCTCCTGTCTTCTCTCTCCTTCCTGTTCCCAGGACAAACCTTGAACAAAGGAAGTGTCTATTTGAATCAGCTATGCGACTTGTGTGCCAGGCAAGGTGCTGGGGTCTTACTAACCACAAGTGGGGAGCACAGTTATCCCCTGGGCATCCAAGACTGGCCTGGAGATGTTAAGAGACTTGTCTGAGGTCACACAGCTGCCAAGTGCTCAAGGAGAGATCCACACCCAGGTTACAGACTGCCTTTTGGTGATTGGTTTCCTTTCCTGTCTTCCCGCCCACCAGGGGCTTGTTGGCAGACACTGGGTACTGGTGTCAGCTCTGCACTACAGCACAGGCCAGTGCTGGCCTAGCGGCCTGAAGAGGGCTTGGGGTGTGAGTAGGGGCCAGAGCACAGGTTAGTGCACCCAAGGGAAGGGGACAGGCACCAGAGCCTCTGGACTCCTGGAAGACCCTGCCAGCTCCCACCGTCTGTCCCTGCCTGAGTTGGCACAGCGTTCCACCTGGCTCACTTTGAGTGCTCTGCCCAACGTCAGGCTCCAGAAATGTGGGGACACAGATTCCTGTCCCCAGCAGACACTAGTTTGGGCCACTGGACCACTGAACAGATGGGGAAACTGAGCCTGAGCTGAGTTAGGGGTGCTGACCTGGGACACTGCACCTGTCCAGACCCTTGGTCCCCTACACTAGCTCCAGATCACAGAGACATAGGGCCAGGATGCCCACAGGTTTGGCCTTGGTGCCAATCAGGGGGTGGGACAGGGAGGTGCCTGGCAGACAAGGCTGCGTGGGGTGGGAGGAGCTCACACACTGGAGCCCCAGCCTGGGTTAAGGCTGTGAGCCCTGGACCCTTGGTCTCCTGTGTGGAACAGAGACTGCAACTCCAGTGTGGGGTAAGGGTGTAGCCCAGCACATACTAAGTGCTCAGTAAACGCAGACAGTGCCTGTGATGGGGATTTCAGACTCCAGCATCATCCACCCATCCACTCCTTCAATGAACCACCTCTGCTGAGAACCCTCTGTGTGTCAGGCTCTGAGCAGAGTTCAAGGTCACATCAGAGGAAAAGCAACAAGACCCCAGCCTTTGTGTTGTGGAATCTCTGTTGGGGACTGATCAAAATGCAGGTTATGAAGGCAGGCGCAGTGGGGAACAAGCAGGGAGCTGTCCGTGGGCAGCCAGGAGCCTCCTGAGAGCAGCTGCGGCCTGAGGAAAGGGTGTCGAAGGTGGATGGATCAGCAGAGGCCAGGCTCTGTGGCGGCAGCAGCAGGTGCCAAGACTGTGGGGCGGCTTCTGGCTGAAGATGTGAGAAGGAGAGGTCAGGATGCAGGGAGGGGGTGGATGGTGTGGGACTCGGAGGCTGGGTAGGAACTAGGATTTCATTCCAAAGATAATTATCATAAACAAAGACCAAAGTTGGGAGTGACTATGATACATAGAGTGCAAACTCATTGTGATTCACGTCCAGTGCAGAACGGGGCACTTTGGAGCAGAAACCTGGAGAGCAGCACCTGTCTCACCTCCCTGCAGCTCACTTCTCAGGGAAGGTGGTGAGGAGATTGCTTTACCCGCTGTCAGGGGTCAGCTTGGTGTTGTTAGTTGCAAATGTGTGTCTGTTAGTTGCAAATGCAGCCGTGATCCCTGATTTCAACAGTGTCAGTTGCGGAACTCTCCAGAGATCAGCTGGTCTCACCCTTGACTCCAGATGAGGAACCTGAGGTCCAGACAAGAGGAAGTGAGTGTCCAAAGGTGACAGTATGAGTCAAGCAGATGCAGGATTTGAACCCAGGTCCCCTGACTCCTAACCCAGACTTTCTGGGAAATGGGTGTCTTGCCACGCGCCTCCCTTTTCCTCCCTTCTCTCAGACCATATGTGCTGTCCCTGGGGCCAGGAAGTGACATGGCTGGGTGCCCTGATGTCTGAGGTCCACTCCTCACTCTGCCTCTAGGTTCCCAGCTCTGTGTGCAGACTTTGGGCGGCTTCTCTGACCAGGAATGGAGCGTGAAGACGTGGAAGAAGAAAAGAACCAGAACTGAGCTCTAGTCATGGCTGCCGAGGATGCAGGCCCAGAGTGACCGCTGCTGGAGCCCAGGGGGGCAAACGGCCTACCTTAAACAGCCTGTGGACTTGAGGTCAGGGGTCTCAGAAAGGCTGGCAGAGCTGCGGAGACCCTCCTGTCACAGCAGCGCCAGCCGGTTTGGAGAACACTGTCCCACAAGCTAAAAGACTGTGTACAACAAAACCTGGGCTGCAGAAGAGACTTCATTCTTATTTTTTAACATCAGTTTTCATAGGTATATGAGGTGGTACACATCTGTAATTCCAGTGCTCTGGGAGTCACGTTGGAGCCCAGCCTAGGCAACTCAGTAAGAACCTGTCCTGACGTAGGATAGAAAAGGGATGTAACTCAGTGCGAAGACTCTGGGTTTCAAACCCTAGTACTGAAAAAAAATCAGTTTTAGATTTACAGAAACACTGAAAAGATGAAACCTTCTACCACTTCCTCTCTAGTTAACACCTTACCAGAATCAGCTACCTCTATGACAATTACTGACCCATACTGATGCATTAACCAAAGCCATACTCTATTCAGTTGTCCTTAGCTTTCACCTGTTTCTCTGCTCCAGGGTCCACCTAGGACGCACCCTATAATTACTTGTCCTGCCCTTTCAGGCTCCTCTTGTCCTGACAGAATTTCCAACTGTCTTTGTTCTCCATGACTATGGCAGGCCCAAGCAGTCAGCATGAACTGCATTCTCCGTGGTGTTCGGCAGGATAGGGAGCAGGGCCGTGGGTCTGGTGGGAGGAGCTGGGCGGTGGAGTGCTGTAATCCTCACAGCCTACGCCGGGGACGTGCTATGTGCTGCTATGTGGCTGTGGATGCTGAGCCTGGGCGCGGGGGGAAGGTGCTGTGTGTCATCTGCCCTCTCTGTGAGGTTCCCCTTTGTCCTTTGCTGTAGGCTGCCTGCAGCTCATCTTGGGATTGACCCTTCCACTCCTGCTCCTGCTGAGGGTGGGATCTTTCCATGAACTATTTGGGATCTTTCTGTTCTTTCTCACCCAAACATCCACTCACTCATCTGTTCATCTGTCCGTCTGTCCATCCATCCACTGACTTACCCATCCATTGGCTGACCTTCCACCCACCCACCCACCCATCCATCCATCCTTTTATCTATATCAGTACAGATTTAGCAATCTTTACACTTTAGATTATAATCTAATGTTACAGTTTCATTTTATTTTGATTCTGAAATCTGGGGATGGAACAGGACCTTGTGCATGCAGGGTGTGCTCAAGCACAGCCTGAGCTCTCCTCGAAGAGATACTTCAAATTTTGCTCTTCAGGTCATTCTTGCTTTGGCCAGAGGGGGTTCCTCAGGTTGTCTTGGCCCCTTAGACAGATCCTATGGCTGGGGCTGGCTTTGAGGCCGGCCTTGCTTTTCACACAGCAAGAGGCTGCAGGTTGATCTGTGGGATTTCTGTGCTGTGCGGGAGCCAGCAGCTGTCCCAGGGTCTGGTCTGTTCACGGGAGACTGTATCAGACACCAAGATCTCAGAGCCACGTGTGCACGTTGCTCCTGGGCTAACGTTTCTCTTTGGCCTTTTCAGCAGATGAAGCAAAGAAACCTCTTGTGCACAGCCGCTTCCGTGCGACCACTTAGCTAGCAGCGTTTCTACACGCTACCATCCTAGCTGGGTCTAACGAAACACGTGCTCATGCTGGTGTCTCCAGGGTCCCCCGCGCTTTGCACTATGACGTGAAATGGTGCTATGCCACTCAGCTGATCACCCTAATTATCATGGCCGCTTCTCTAGTGCTCATGATGCGCCACTTGCTTTTGGAGAGCCTGCTGCCCCGTGGCCTCTCCACTGTCACTCTCTGCCCTCCTGCCCTGCTCAGGTCTTCACCAGGATGGGGGAGGCAGACTCAGAGAGGAAACAGAATTCACAACGGCCAAGGTGAAAACGGGCTGTCCACTTGACTGGCTGGTACAGCATTGTATATCAAGGCCATTCAACTCTAGTTGTCATTTCTCTGGAAGCCAGCGCTTTTGTGCTTGGATTTTCAGCCGTGCTCTGCTCGAGGCTGTGTTGTCTCCAGCCACTAGCAGTGGAAGGCGCTCAGCGCGGTGCCAGCATCGAGTGGGCCACCGGCCACCGTGGACTCGGCTTCTTCAGCACCTCCCTCCAGTTTGTGGGTGGGAAGTTCACAGTGACCCAGGGCTTGAGGGAAAGTGTCCCAGACAGCTCAGCTCCCCCAGAGCCCTGGGGAGATGGAGAGGCTGGGGAGGGCGGGCATCTGCAGCACGTGCCCCAGGGCTGCTTGTGGGAACCTCTTCTGACCTGCTGGGCCACTTCTGCTGGGACTCTACCCACCGGGATCCCCGCGTGACCCGAAGGTGACCCAGCCAAGACTCTTGCTGCTCCTGGTCCAAAGTCTCCTGCAGCAGACGCTAGGCCCCGCCTCCTCCATCTCCGCCTGAAACCCTTCTCTGATTCCCCACACGATTCCCCACAGCCCAAGCTCAGACTGAGGGTTTCAGGTGGGCTTCGTTTGTTCTGCAGTGTTTCCTAAAATTCTCACTTGCTTGCCAACATTGCCTAGCAAGAGAATTCATGCGGAGACACGGAGGCCAGCTTCTCTCGTGGGTGTTGGAAGGCTGACAGTCCTGTGCCCAAATCCCCTCTGGTCTGCTCAGCTTGGTGCCTGTTGCACACAGTCGGTATGTGGAGACTGAGTCGGACTCAGCCCTTCCTAACCATGGGAAGGGGGTGGAGAAGCCGCCTTGCTCAGCCTCAGTTTCCTCATCTGGAAAACGGGCTTAAAATAAATCTAACTTCATGAGACCCTGGAGGGGGTTAAAGGAGCTCATATTAGAGGTGAGTATCAGGAAAGGACAGGCATTCAGGAGCCCGGGCTGGTGGTGTTTCCTTCTCTTGTCGATCGTCTTCTTTGCTGTGGTATCTATCATTTCCCAGTGGCCCTGTCTCCCCCATCTCTGTTGTGCTGCCCACTTGTCCTTCTGTTCCTGTCACAGATGCCGATGGCATGCAGGGCACGTGAGAGCCAGCACTGCCTGGGGAGGACACCTTTCCTGGAAGAGGCACATTTCTGTCCGTCGTGCGATTATTTACTCACTCGGCAGCACATCTTTGCTGCACACCGGCTGTGTGGCAGGAGCGTCCAACACGGGCTGTGACGGGCCAAGCCCTGTAGCCACCGGCTGATTCTCCGGTGGCGGGGAGACAGTGAACTCCTATAATACTAGGCTGCCCTAAGTGTGGTGAGGAAGCCATGGGTGTGGGTGATGGGGCTGCTGATCAGTCTGGAGGCCACTGGAGAGCAGGCAGGAGGGATCTATGTGGATGGATTTGGGGGCAGGGCACCCCATACATAGGAAACAAGAGCGAAGGCCCTAGGGTAGGCTGGTCTGGAGTGTTTGGGGACAGTGAGCAGGCCTGAGTGACCCAAGATGAATGACTTACATATTTCCATAAAGCTAGATGTCCTCTTTCCCTTCCTTATCTCTCTCTTATTATTTCTTTTTTTTTTTTTGAGATAGGGTCTCACTTTGTAGTTCAGGCTGGCCCTGAGCTCAGCCTCCAACTCACATCACAGCAATCCTCCTGCCTCTGCCTCCCAAGTGCTGGGATCACAGGTGTGAGCCATCACACCCGGCACTGAGGTATGTGGTACTGGTTGCTGCTGGGCATGAATCTCCACACTCAGTATTGTATGTGGTTACCGAGGATCGAACCCGGGTCCTTGAGCTTGCAAGATATGCGCCGGAACCATTGAGCTAAATCCCCGGCCCTCTTATTATTTCTTTTCACAGTGAGTCTCTTTGGTTTTTTTTTGAGACGATCTCGCTTTGTAGTTCAGGCTGGCCCTGAGTTCAGCCTCAAACTTACATCACAGCAATCCTCCTGCCTCTGCCTCCCAAGTGCTGGGATTACAGGCGTGAGCCACCACGCCCGGCACTGTGGTATGTGGTACTGGTTGCTGCTGGGTGTGGGTCTTCAGACCCAGTATTGTATGTGGTTAACCGGGGATTGAACCCGGGTCCTTGCGCTTGCAAGACAGGCGCCGGAACCACTGAGCCAAATCCCCAGCCCAAGTCTCTTTGTTTTTTAACCCAAACATACAGTGACGATTCATAAAAATAGAAATAACATCTGGAAGCCCTTGCCATGGAGCTGGCACCCAAGAGTGCTGGGTGGTCGCTTATCACCACCCCTGCTGCTTGGTCCTGGTGGAATGACTCCCTTGTGCATCAGAGTCGTCCTAAACAGGCAGCGGCCCTTCCTTCTGGGAGTTTGGGGAAAGTGAGTGTGAAGCAGGTCTTCGCAGCATGAGGGTGCCCTTCCTCCACCTCCCCTTCTCCTCTCTTCTTCCCCATCTGCTTCAGGTCTCTGAGAAGGTGGGTATCCTTGGACAGTGGGCCTGGAGTTAGGGTTGCCCTCAAAGGAGGAGTATGTGGACCTCTGTGGATGAACAGGACTCTCAGAAGCAGAGCCTTGGGCCCGGAAGTCCCTGCTTCTCACAGAGCTGCGAGCTCCTTCCCCACTGCCCACCTCCTAGCTGCTGCCTGAGCCTGGGCTTCACCTCCTCACTTGAATCCAGGGGTCCCCCTCTTGCTCAGAGACCTGCTCGGGCCCCTGCGGGCTCTGGCTGGGCCCCTGGCCTTGCTCAGGCCGACTTGCTGCCTCCTTTCAGGGTCTGGGGCCCCAGGAGCGGCCCTGCCCACCCTCTGGTGGTGGGGGGCTTTTGTTGGTACAGCCGGCCATGACCCTGAAGCACCAACTGCAGGGGCAGGGGCCAGGTGTGGGTCACCGCTGGGCTCCAGGGCCCTGGAAGAGCGCTGCTGCACCTGTGCATAGCACCTGCAGTCAGAACCGGGGCTGTGACGGCATCTTTCTTGTCTCTGGCTCCTGTTCACCTCCTATCTCTCCCCAAGGCTGATTATTTCTGTTTTCCCAACCTGACGTCCTCATCTTTCCAGAGAGAAGAACAATTTCCAGTCCTGGGGACAGAGTCCAGAGTTTTGAGCTCACTAGGCAAGTGCTCCTCTGCGTGGCCACACCTGTCCCAGGCACTTCTTTTATTTCTACCCTAATTGTCCTTATTATTTTATTGTTTCTGATGAGCACAGAAAGGTTGAGGGTGGCAGTGATGGAGGGGGGGACCTCACCAACAAATCCTGTGTGATGGCTGAAGCCACCCTCGCCAGTAGCCCACCACGTGCAGGGTGGGTGGGTGTGTCCCTATCTTGGGGACAGTGTCTGCCTGGGCTCACACACAGTGGGTCTGTCTGTCCAGCTGAACCTCCATTAACGAATGGAGCTTCTGCTGCTGCCTGTAGGGCTCTGCAGGTGCTTCTCCCTCTGCCTGGGATGCTCTTCCTCCCTTGTCTTAGCCAACATAAGGGGCTCCTTGTAGAGCCACCACGCTGGCAGGTCACCCTGCTCACACTTTCCGTCCTGGCCCATTTGATTGCTCCCCTGCGTCCCGCGCCCTGTGGGGCTCCCTGCCCTGCTGGCTGAGCTTAGGGCTCTGGGAGGAAGTCGGTAGGTGCAAGCCCGTGAGTCAGCAGCATCTACTTCCCCGCTGGCCTTTCCCCGGCTTCCTCTCAGGCGGACTGAATTCGGATGTTTAGTGGCCAGGACGTGGGTGAGTCCTCGTCTTGCCCACCAGCCAGCCTCTGAGGGCTCTTTCCCCTCTTCGCCAGTCCCTGCCTGAGCTGTCCACAGGCTCCCTGTCCACGGTCTCACTGCACATCTGCCTGCCTCACCCAGCCCGGCCCTCGCTCCCTCCTGCTCTCAGGAGAAAGCCCAGCTGCCTCTCTGCCTCCGTGTCCGGCACCACCGGCTCCTAGCAGCTGCTGCCCCTGGGTCTTTGCACTTGCTGTTTCCTCTGCTCCAGATGCTGCTCCCTCAAAGATGCGGCTCCCCGTCCTCTCCTGGGCCTTCGCCCTTCCTGGCTGGGCCTCCCTGGCTGCCCTTCGCCAAGAACCCCCGCCAGCGCCCCCGCGCCTCCTCCATCTCCCTGCATCCCAGTCCTGGGAACGGCCGCAGCCTATGATTCATCGCGTTTCTCAGCTGTCGCCCTCACGGCTCGGTCAGGCCCGTGTGGGTCTTGTTTACTGCTGTGTTTTCCACAAGCAGTGAGCCCAGGCCTGGCTCTGGCTCAGGCGTTTCTTGGCCCTCTCCTCTGTGAGCCTTCATTTTCTCATCTGAAAAATGGGGGAAAACATTTGTCTTAGATAAAGGCTGAATAAAATCTTGTTTGCAAAGTGCCTGGTGTCTACGTATGTGGGGGGTTTGTGGGGGGAGTGAGGGGAAGCTGCGGAAAGATCTTGGACAAAAACTCATGGCGTCATTTTGGGGAAGCATGATTGTTCTGTTCTAGCCACAGCATAGAATATTACACAGCAACAAAAAAGGGTTCAGTGGTGCTTTTTCGTCACCTCAGCATGGTGGGAGGCTGAGGCAAGGTGATCGCAAGGGTGAGCCCGGCTGTATAAACCTAGTGTGTCTTTATCTCAAAATAAAAAATAAAGAAAGGTCTGGGAATCAGCTTAGTGAAAAGGTCTTACTACAGGAAGCAGAGAGGGGCCGCTGGGCGTGGCCCCAAGACCGGAATGCCTGTATAAGTGACAATTCCCAGACCACATAAAGGAAAATGAAAACAAAATACTACAACCAAAAACTGAAACAAAAACACAAAAGAAGAAGAAGAAGAAGAGAGAGAGGGTTTATAGTTCTTTCCGCTAATGGTACTTTTTTGTTTGCCTAAAGTACTTAGTTATAGGAGTAAGTTTTCCTTTAGTGTTTATTTTTAATTGAAAAAAATTAAAGAAAATTATCTTGTCTATAGTATTCTAGTTTGGTTTTAAGGAAGAAGAATGTATATTTGTATGTTTCATGCTCTTAAACTGGGATAAAATTCACAAAGCATAAAAAAAAAGGCTTTCCACTAACCTGTAAGGAATTAGCCATTATACGTGAACAACTCAAAGCTGGGTGTGGTGGCACCTCTGTGATTCCTGCACTCAGGAGGCTGAAGCAGGAGGATTGTTGCAAGTCTGAGGCTAGCCCGGGCTCCATAATGAGTTCGAGGCCAGCGTGGACTATGTAGGGAGACACTGTCTCAAAAAAAAAGAAAGTCAACAACTCAAAGGCATTAGTTCATTCACCGTTTGCTGCAACCACCTTTCTTAGTTTCAAACACTGTCCTCCCCCCAGAGAAGACTTGGTCTCCACAACTGTCCAGCCTCAATCCCCCTGTGGCCTGGCAACCGTGACTCTGCCTCTGGCTCTGTGAGTTAATTATAGTGGACGTCTCACACACGTAGATGCCCACAACATTCAACCTTGTGCATCTGGCATCATGCTTTGGTGGATTTCCGCATGTAGCATGTCAGCACGACTTCATTCCCATGCACAAACGTGGCTCCTTGGTGAGGCCACCTCATGCCAGGCCCCCTGGGGGACTCCTACTTGCTTCACTTTCAGCCGTGGTGCGCAGCACTGTCCCTGCCATTTGGGCCCTAATGTATGTTTTGTTGGGGGTTGTTGAAAGGGAAACACAAGATGCAGAAAAGGGTGTATATGATATGATCTGGATTTTGTGAAGAAATAACTGATAAAGAGGCCCTTTGTGCAGGTGGACACAGTTTTACAGGATTTGCATGCTCGTGAATGACGATGAAGGACTTGTTCCCAGCTGGCAGCCCCGGAGAAAGGTGCAAGTCCCCAGCAGGACTATACATGCATGCACACAGTGCTGTGGGGGGCGTGTGACAAGTCACAGAGTGAGTGTGGTAGATGTTGAACAAGCAAACAGACAGGACAAAACAACCCCCTCCAACTTTCTCTGCAGGCAAGGCTGGACAGAGCTCTGATCAGATGGAGAAGTTGAGGTTTGGAAGAGAGGAGGGAATTCCCAGGATTGGTGTTTACCAAAATTGTCCCCCCATCCTCGCTCTACATATGAGGTCCTGGTGGGGCCGAAATTCGGCCGTGTTACAGGATCTCAGGCCTGCAGGCGGGCGCTGACTCCCTCTGGGTGCAGGGGGTGTGGTGGTCCTGGTACCCCTGCCCCTGCAATGATCACACCCAGCCCCCTGCTTCCTGTTTTCTGAGGGGAGGTGCTGAGTTGCGGGGATAGGAGGGAAGGGGCCCACGGAAGCCAGGGCCGGAAGAGCAGGTGCCATGGCCCAAGGCTGGGCCAGACTCTGCGGCCTCCTGGGACACAGTTGTACCCTCCTGCTGAGCCGGTTGAGCCTTCTTTCTCTTTGCCATCTTGCTCTTTCTATAGGAAAAGTTTTAGCTCCACAGCTGCTCACCAGAGAAGGTACTCTGTGTTCCAGAGTCCCCACTGCCCATCTTTCTCAGCATTTTACCCTGTTTATTCAGACTCAGCAGTCAAGGGCAGCGAGGAACTGTGAGAAAAGGTATGCACTGGGGTCCGGGACCATCAGGACATGGTGCAGAGCCAGGATTGGCACCTGCAGGAGCCACTACTTGTGGCACAGGAGGCACAGAGGCCCCTGGACAGGAGCCGAGACTGAAAAAAGACTGTTTCATGAACGGGGTGCAATAGGGGACACCGTCCCCCTCTCTCGGCCTCACCCCATCTCCAGATCCCTCGGAGCAGGTGGCAGCCTCTGCATGGACACAGGTGGGGAGACCCAGCAGGGCCTTGCTTGCGCCCAGCTGTTTTCCAGAGGCGGGCCAACTTGAGGTCCCGTGCGGAGAAGATGAGCAGCCACGTGGCCCCAGGTGCTTCTCTACTTTCCATCCTGGTCTCACTCGGGGTGGCTCGGTTCAGCCTGTCTGAGCCCCTTTCCCAGCTGCTCGCAACCTGAGTCTTCAAGTTCTGGCCTTTAAACTTCCGTGGACTGAGCGAACACTCACTGCCCATAAAGTACTTCCCAGTCAGGTGGCCTGAGAGCCTCCCAGAGCTGGCTGAGGGCCCAGGGCTCCCAGGCCCTGCCTGGGGAAGAGTCCCGATCTAGCCTGACTTGAGCTCTGCTGCTTCCCGCTGCGTGAAGTCGGGCTGAGCTGACTCTCCAAGTCTCAGTCTGTCCACCTGGAAAATGGGTAGTGTGAGACTTTCTACGCTGGGAGGTTGGCATAGTTTGGTGGTGACTGGCAAGAAGTGTGCAGAGCAGGCTGCCGTGGGTTTCGGATTTCCCCAGACACCTCCTGGGGCAGGATCCCCAGCTGGAGAAGGCTGGGGGGGGGCAGCTATTCGGGGACAATGTGCAGCATTGAGCTCCTGCCAGCCCTGGTTTGGGGTTGGACAAACAGAGTGATCTGTGCAGGACCGGAGGACCTGGGCCCAGGCAGGTGGGGAGTTAGGTTACCTTGGCTGCTGCAGCCACGCCGGGGGGGCTCCAGGCGGTTTCCGTTCCCCAGGGAGTGTAATTAAACAAGCGATCAGGGCCACTGGCTGAAGTCTTGGCGGGAAGGTTTCATTACAGGAGGCATGTCGGTGCTGGGGGCGTGGTCCTGAGACAGCACTGACAACAAAAGTGACAGTGACAGGCAGCCTGACAGACGGTAGCCCCCACCATGCCTGGCCCTGAGCAAGAGGATGCTGTGATCCCCGTTTCACAGATGGCAACCAGAAGACACAGCATCTACCAGGCCAACCCCTGGTACCCTCTTCCCACAGACTGGTGGGGGGCAAGCAGGTCTGAGTCCTGCAGACCCCGTTTCACCAATGACAGAAGCTGCAGGGAGAGCAGAGGCCTGCAGGCGGAGGGCACCGTCCCGGGGTTACGCTGCACCTTGCCTTTCAGCCCTGTCATGTCTTTGCGTGACGGCGGCAGCCTGTTACCCATAGGACGGGTGTGTGAGGAGCAAGACTTCCGTGGGGCCGCAGTGCAGAGGACAGCACTCTGCACAGTACCAAGACACTAGAGGCTGCTTCCTCCACCCCGATGTCCACGGGCTCCCATCACAGAGCTGCACTGAGCGGCAACTGCCGCCTTCACCAGCCGGACTCCCACCATGCTGCCCGAGCCACAGCCCCCCAGAGCCTCACGGGGCAGGGAGGCCTCGACGGGCCCTATCTTTCACACAGTCCCTTCATAAAGTCCCTGTCCTGGCCTAGCGTGCACGGGTCCTCGGTGAGGAGAGAACAGATGACAGGAATGCCTGCTGCTGTTGCCTGTGCTCCCAGTTCCTCCACTAGAGTGATAGTTGTATTACGGTTTCCAACATCCCAGCGGGGAAACTGAGGCACAGAGAAGGGTGATCACGCAGCCCGGTGAGTGGCAGGGCCAGGGCCACACTCGAGCTGTGGCAGGAAAGGCTTGTCCTGAGGCCATCGCCACACACCTCTCCCTCAAGGAACAGGCTGTCCTGGCACCCGTTTTGTGGGTGGAAACTGTGGCTCAGAGGGGCCAAGTGGGTGGCCCATCAGCACTCAGAGACCAGAGCTGGGATTGACCCTCCCGCCCCCCACCCCCGGCCCATCAGCCTCTCTGGCTGATGCTCCGGCCTCTGTTTACCCAGCCTGACACCCCGGACACCGCTCTTCCGCCTGCCCCGGAGTCTTAGACACCTTCACAATAGAATCCTCTGTCTGTGGCTGGTTTTCATTCAAGCCCTTTGTGCTGAAAATAAAAAAAAAAGAAAGAAAATAAAACTGAATTCCACCCCTCTCCTTTGCTTCCTGGAGAAAAGGACCCATACTCCCTCCCCTCATGCTGGGGCTCAGAGACACCCACAGCCTCCCTGAGGTCACACAGCAGGTTGGAGCCTGAGACTCCTGGGCCAGAGCGTCTGCTGCAGCTGGCCTGGTCTTCCAGACCCATGGGGGACAGAGGCTGTGGCGCGCAGCCTTTGAGCTTGACACATGTTGAGGACCTGCCACCCCCCAACTCACAGGGCCCTGTCACCCCATTTACCTGTGAAGACCCCAGGTGGTGGAGGGGAAACAGTCAGGGAGCGGGGCTGGGAACTGCTGAGCAGGGATTGTGGGATGGAGGAAAGGAGAGCCGGGCGGGGCCCGGCCTGGAGCTGAGCCAGGCGGGAACAATGGGGCCTCAGAGATGGTGGCCGGGTGGGGCGCCAGGGAGCCAGGGGCCACAGGGGGTGGTGGTGGCCCAGGGTGGCCTAGGCTGTCTGCTTTCTCCAGCTCCAGACTGGTGCTCTGGCATCTCAGTGAGGGACCTGTACGGATCTGGACGGGCACAGGGCTCCAGCGGGGCAGGGCCAGTACAGTGTGAATGACGGCTGTGATGGTCAGTGGCCTGTATTGTGCTCAGCTGGCACCAGCGACACCTTGGCCTCGGGCCTCAGGCCCCGCACACAGGTGCAGGGCTGTGATTAGTGCCCTTTACCCTGGGAAGTGAAGCCAGAGAGGCCAGGCACTTGCTGCACACGGATAAGGAACTGTGGAAGGCAGAGGGGAGCAGGCCGATGTTCCCAGAGGATGAAGGAGCATGGGGAACTTGGGATCGCCCGAAGTGGGGCGGTGGGAGCAGCTGAGGGTTACATGGACTGGTGATGCCCAAGACTGGATCCGTGCTTGGTGCGGACGGGCACTCAGTGAGCTGTGGCACGTGGACCGAGCACCTGTTGTTTGTGGCTCGGAGACTCCTGTTTTGGAGCCAGCTGTGTGTGCAGCCCTGGGGCCTGGATGACTTCATAGCTCCTCAGCCTTCTGTCCCACCCCCTCTCATTTTGTCCCTTTCAAACTTCATTCCAGTTTTCCTTCTGTCTCAGTGAAGCCATCTTCTGTTACTGGAGCGGGAAAGACATTTAACTACGTCTAATTTAAAGACATTTAACTACGTCTAAGAAGTCTGATTGAGGCTGTTGCTGGGCCCTAGCTGCCATCTCTTCACTGCTTTTATCCTCACGACTGTCCCATAGCTGCTGTGGCACCAGAAATCATGTCCCATGTCACATTCTAACCAGGAAGTGAAATGGGAGACAGAAAAAGAGATTTTCTTCTCCAGAATCTCACTTTTTTATGGAAAAGATAAACATTTCTTGGATGTCATAGCAGACATGTCCTGATGTCACATGGGAGGATGGAATCACACTCCCAGAAAGCAGTTCCCATGGCTGACTTAGATCAATTGGGATCCAATTGATCCAACTGACTGTCCTGAAGAAACGTGGCCTTGGAGGATGATGGGCAAGGTGGGTCTGCCACGGCAGAATCTCCCTGTCCCCCGGGCTGCCCTGGCTCACTCCATTCTCCCCAGGGCCCCTCCTTCCTTCATCCGGGTCCCTGTGCCCCGATGTCCTTTCATAGGTCCCACTGGTGCCTCCCATCCCCGGGCGTCCCCTGCCAGAGCCGGCCTGCTCTCTCCTGGCAGAGCCTCCTCCCCTAGCAGGAGCCATCCACTTTGGGCCCTTGTCCTCCCACAGAGGACGTGGGACCCTCGCAGACTTTGAGCTGGGGAGCGGTGTGGATGTAGGGGGTGTCCTGGTTGGGGGTGGAGGATGAGGTGGAGGGGATGGGGAAGCGTACCATCCGAATGTACCGAGCGCGTGTCCCCCACCTCCCCCTGCTGCCGCCGCTTCTGCTGGATCACTCTCTCCATCTTCCCCTGTCTGCCCGACATCTCTGCAGACTGGGCTCTGGTGCCTCCTGGCCACCGCGGGGAGCAGCCCCATCACTGTCCTGCACCTGTTTAGGTCTCCGCTGAGCACTCGCTTCCTGTGCAGTTGGCTCTCGGTAACCACGGGCTCTGCATCCTCGGATCTGACCCACTTCGGGGAGCAAAGTTTCCAGAGCAAGGTTGAGGCTGAGGTACAGACTTTCTTCCTTGCCAGGGCTCCTCTCCCCACGTACTAGTGGTCTACCTAGGAGTCTCATCGTCTTAGATGGCGGGTTTCATCTAATGGGTGTCATCTAATGGGTTTCTGAGGGGTGCTTCCAGCAGCGTGAGGAAGGGGACTTCACTGCCACAGAGCTCTGTCCGCAGGGCCTGGAGCTGCCCCGCAAGCACAGGAGACGAGATGACTGTGTATTCAGGGCCCAGCCTAGTGCCCCACTTCCCCAGTGGCTGGCTCCATCTTGCTCAGCGGGGGCACAGAAGGTGCCCAGAACAGGTGGGCAGCACTCTAGCTCCTTCCTCATCTGTAGGAAGCTGCTGGGTCCCAACGTGCCCCCTGCCTGTGGGCAACCGGGTGCGGCTGCCTGGAGGATGCTGGGGTGCCCTGGGCTTGGGGGGACCCTCTGAGCCCACACAGCTCAGATCCCAGGTAATGTTTGGCTTGCTGGCCATGGCAACTCCAGGCACCAGAAAGGCCCCCTCAGAGGGGTGAATTTAGTAAGCTCAGTCCATTGTAGGAGCTCCCTCCCCTTTAGGAAAATCTCCTCCGGTGTCGGTGTGTTGTTTTTTCAGGATCTGCTGCTTAGACAGAAAACCCCGGGCGGTGCTGCCGCGTGGGAGCGCTAGGCTCACGCTACCTAAGGTGGCAATTGCGTGGCCTTTGAGATTCCCTTGGGGATTCCACAGAAAGGATGTGGCCTCCCGTGTGGCCCCTGGGACCGAGCAGACCCCAGCAGCCTCAGGTGGGCTCCTGGGATGCACTGCAGAAGCAGCGCTATGTGGTCGTCCAGAGACCCCAGCCCTAGCTGCCCTCCCCTCGCCGGGACTGTAGTTTGACTTTCACTGATAAGAGGAGCCGGGCGACTGTCCCTGTGCCCATCTCGACTCCCTATACCTTGGAGGGACTGAACAAGGCGGCTGTTCTGAACCATGTAGGGGGACTGCCCTGCCCTCTTCCTGGGTCACCCCCGGGTACCCTTAGAGTATCAAGCATGAGGGAATCTGGCTGAAAGCCCCTGGCTGGAGTCCATGTCTTCCTACCCCCAGGAACATCATGCTCTCAGTGACCCAGAATGGGGGGCAAAAAGCCACCTGGGGGATGGCGAGGCAGGGCCCACAGCAGTGGGGAGGGGTCTGGGCACATGACTTCCTGTGCCTCCATTTATTCTGCATCTACCATTCTTTTGCCTGGTAATGCGAATGAAGCATCCCGGTCCACCGGAAGTTCCCAGCCCATCCAGGTGGCTGATGGTAACCAGACCTCCTTGGAAGTGTGAGTTTGTGCCTGTGAGAGCACCATGTGGTTTTTGGCCTCTTACGAGGGGTAGGAAGTTGGTGTGACCAGAGGGTCTGCAAAGCTTCCTTGAGGAAGCTGAGCTGAGAATACAGGTAGAGCAGAGACCGGGGGGAACCACTGTTCCAGCAAGAGGGCTGAGCATGTGCAAGGGCCCTGGGGTGGACTGGGCAGAAGACAAAGCCTGAGGCTTTGAAGTGAGGGATGAGTGAGGAGTGAGGAAGGAAGGAATGGGCCGGGCTAACTCCCAGGACCTGATCCTCGCACGGAGCAGTGACCTGGGGAGGGTCTTTGTGGGCCCAGCTATAGCAATTGTCACCTTAGCTGTTTGAGTGCTGGCTACATGTCACACCCTGGCTCATTGGTGAATTATCTCACGGAGCCTCTGCTGCAACCCCTGAAGGAGCCAGGGTTGAGCCTATGTTGTGCAGTATGAGGAAACTGAGTCTCTGAGATCTTCTCATCCTCCCCCCTGCCTGCTTCTTCCTACTCAGAGAAAAGAGGAAGGGAGAGCTGATGGCCACTGGTCAGCTCAGAAGAGTCTAGGCTGGAGAGGGGAGGGTGGGGTCCTGGAGCTACACCCAGGATGGGCTTCCGTTTAACCACAGCCCAGTGACATGCCCCAAAGGGGAAGCAGAGGCTGCTTGTCCTCATCCCCGGTACCCAGGCAGAGGCCTGGGGATGCCCAGAGGCAAGGAGCAGGCCCAGGGGAGGCTGCACCCTGGCCCCAGGCTGTGAGGCCGCGGTGCCTGGAGGATTTGAGGGCCAGCTGAGCCCAGCTGGTGACTTCCATCGAGCCACAGCAGGACCTCAACTTCCTGTTTTCTACCAGAGAACCAGAACCTCTCCCTGGGTGTTTACAGGATTAGCACCCAGTAGGTCCTCGAACAAGGGCTAGCTAGCAGTCATGCGTGCTTGAATAATTAAGATAAAGATACTTTTCTTCTAAAAGGAGTAGACAGTTTGAACTTATGAGTGGAGATTTAATGGGCATGATTAAGTACCGGCTATGTTCCTGGGTTCTGTAGAGATAGCACTGAAGAAGCTGCCCTGCTTCTCACTATGCCTGGGTTGGGGCAGACATCACCAATCGATTGCCTTTCCCACCGAAATAGAGTTCTCCCCAGGGCAGGGCACCGGTAGGAGGTTGGCATGTGAGGAAGACGTATTTTCTCCAGGAGGGGCAGCAAATGGGGACATGAAGCTCCCAGGGAGAGCTTTCTAGGTGATTTAAGCTGCTCATTCTCAGTTTCTTTCAACAAATACCTATTGAAAACCTACTGTGTGCAAGGTGTGGGGACACAGCAGTGACCAGGGTGAAGCTGACATCGTGTTGAGGCTGACAGGCAAGTAGAAAGCATGGTTGACTTTCTGATTCTGCAAGTTCTGGATGCACGGGGCCTGCCAAACTCAGAAAGAATATATTTTTAAAACTTTGAACGTGTACTGGACATATGCAGACTTTTTCTTGCCTGTTCCCTAAACAGTCCAGGGGGACAACTATGTCCATAGCAGGGGACGGTGTGGTCTGTCACCCCAAGAAGATTTAGAGCAGCGCGGACCAACCTCCAGCACATGTGCCACACAGGGCTGCTTGTTATTGAAAGCGCTTTAAATCGCTGACTCGGAGTACACAGGAGGGTGACACGGACTCTGTGTACATTCAGTGACATTGGCGGGCCTGTGGGTTCCAGTGCCCAAGGGGTGACAGGAAGGACACACTTCAGACAGGGCTGTGTCCCTCACACCCCCCTCGAGGGTCTCGGGTTGTGGCACAGAAAGGATCTGGGAGGAGGTGGCAGCTTTGAGAAGCTGGCATCCTGCAGGCCGGAGTGATGCGAGAGAGGGCAGGGGTGGTGGCGGAGATGAGCAGGGCTGGGCATGTGGATTTGGCCCCCAGTGGCCTGGGCATTCGTGGGGCTTTAGCGCAGAAGGGTCACAGTCTGGCTGTGTGTAGGGGGCAAGGGTGAAAGAAATGAAGTGACCACACTAGAGAGGACAGCAGATGTCCAAGCTCAGCCTGGGTGAGGCTGTGACATCGGGGGCAGGCAGCCGGGGCTGGCAGGGGGCCAAGGCTCTGCACTCGCTTTCAGTTTTCCTTTAGCCCCACCCTCCCGGAGGCCCTGGGTTACCGGACTTTCCCTTGTACTGCTGGTCCTTCCTCCAACTCCTGTCCCTCTGCTGCCCCAGCCCCAGCATGCACTGTGCCCCTGCCCCAGTGCCCATCCTCCTGCCTTTGCCTGTGTGAGAGACACTGCAGCTTATAGCCCAGGGCCAGTCTAGAGCTGCCTTTCTCAGGCCAGGTTTGTCCACAGGTGTCCTGGCATGGTAAATATGTTCAAAGAGCCACCCTGGTCATAGACAAGGACCCAGAGAGCTTACCAGGGACCAGCTGTTCTCCTGGGCAACTTCCCCTGACCTGTTGCTGGATAGACCTGGCAGGTGCCCCTTCTTTCCTCACTGAGTCTCTGGGCACGTGACTGGATATGGTGCAGAGAAGGACCTAGGCTTATATCTGGGCTCTTGAGAAGGAGCACCTGAATTGATTAATAATGCCTGCTGTGGGCCAGGAACTAGGATGGCGTGGAGGGCTGTCTTTGTGTCTCCACTACCCTATAGGTCTGAGCTTTGTCCCCAGGAATAATAGGTGCTGTCTGAGAACACCTCATGCCTTGGTTTTCCTACCTGTGAAATGGAAAATGATGATGACAATGTGCTCAAGGGGCTGGGAGCTTAGGGGGGGCTTTCCTGCTCCCCAGCCACAGCAGACCAGAGCTGTAATGACCAGCATTGTGCAGCTGGTGGGGGACAGAGCTGGCTTTGAACTGGGCAGGCTGAGCTGGGGGCAGAAGCACAGTTGAGCGGGGAGGGGATGTTCTTGCTGGATGTCTCTGTGACCTCGGACCCCACTTCTCCTTTTGCCCAGCACACAGGAAGCCTGGCTGGGCCTCCCTTGCCCATCCTGTCTGCAGCCGAGTGGACATGGGGTTCAGGCCACCCCCTTCCTGTGTTGCGCAAGATGAGGCGTCCCCGTGTGGAACGGGCAGGCCGATGGTAGACGGGTCATTGCCCGTAGTTACCACTCATAGGCCTGCCTGGCCCCTGCCCCTCCTGTTTCTCCAAAGGGCAGGAGGCCTTGAGCAAGAAGTTGGGGACCTGGGACATGGGAGAGGCTCTCTAGCCACTATCTTGTTCCAAGAGGGCAGGCATAGGCATAAGTGGTCATGGGGACAACAGAGCACTCTGTCATGAAACCACAGTGCTAAGTTGCCTATGTTGGCTTTCACCTGGAGATCCTCCTGCCTCAGCTTCCCGAGTATTAGATTACAGGTATGCACTACCACGCCTGGCTTCTAATGAGACTCAGGAGTGGAGGGACCTGCCCAAGGTCATGCAGTTCAGCTATGCCCCATTGAAGGTCACTGTTTAACAGCTGGCAAGGGCTGCTCAGGATCAGAAGGCCTGGGAGAAAGGTACATCTAGCTGCCCTCTGCTGGGCAAATGTGGTGTCCCTGTGGTCTCAGTTTCCCCATCTGTTCCAGCCTTGGCTTCCAGGCTCCTGTTTCCAGATTAGAAGTCTAAGGAAGAGCTGGGGTAGGCAGTGTGCAGAGCGGAGAGGGACAGAAGGCTCCAGGCTCTAGGACTGTGGGTGTCCGTCAGGGGTCACGCTGTGGGCCGCTGGCCTGAGCCTGATGCCCGGCTGTCCTCCCTGAGGGCGACTGGCTCAGCCCTCACTCAGCTCAGTTCCTCTCCCTGGTGGTATTTTGGGATCACCTCCCAGACACCCCTGCCTTGGTCCAGGTTCAGGTTGGCGCTGTGGAGCTGCAGTGTCGCTGACCTTGCAGGTGACCTTGGGACCCAGCCCATCGCTCCAAATCCAGTTTTTCCACCTATGAAAAGGGAATTTTCAGCAGGGGAATCAAATGAGGGAGAGGACTAGGGACTGAACGGTGACAGCGGGGCCACGGGAGATGAGGGATGTAGGTGCCACTATGGAAGCTTTTGGGCTGGTGAGGAGCCTCTGGGAGGGGTGAGCAGGGTGGGGGTGAGGGCATAGCACGGACAGAGGCGAAGAGGAACTACCTGGGGTGGGCGGGGAGACACTGTGTCCAGGCCCCCAGCTCCACCCGGGTTCCTGCTGAGCCCAAGTCGGGGTGAGAGGCTGGGTACCAGGGGAGAGGGCAGATGCAACTGGCTCCAGGGCGAGCTGGGCACATCCCGGCCCAGCCCCAGGGAGCCTTGTATTGAGACATGGGCTTGAGACATGGTGGGGGGCAGCACCCCTCTTTTACCTCATGGGACTTCACAGCCTGAGATGGCGCTCCTTGCCCCCCAGCCAGCCTGGGGTCTCCTGGATGCTCGGCCAGTGGCCTCGAGCAGGGCCAGCGCCCAGAATGTCGGTCCCACACTCAGGTCTCCCCTCTGATCCCATGAGCTCGGCCACCAGCGAGCTCAGGCAGTGTCCGGTGGGCCACTCCACCCTCTGCACCGTCCTCCCAGTTGGGACAGTCTGTCTTCCTCACAAGCCCTCCTGCCTCTGCCCTGCTAACGCCGAGGGATCCCACCCATCTTCGGTCTGAGCCATCCGCGACTCTCACCTTTCTTAGAGCAGAGATAAATTTTCACAGTGGGCTCTGAGGCTCTGCTGGATTTGACCCTGATGCCAGGCTGCCCGCACCCCGCTGGCTCCACCACCATCTCCCTTCTCCCCTCTTCTGCGGTCACAGTGACCTCATCTCTGTACCGTAACACACCCACTGCTCGAGGGACCCAGGGCCTTTGCACATGCCCTTCCCCAGCTCTCCTCATGCCTTCCCTTGTTTGTGGCCAAGCTGCCCCCAAGTGACTGGCACCTTCCCTGGCCAGCTCCCACTCCTCACACCTCCCACTGTTTTACTTTCTTCTAGCCCTTATCACTCACTCTGGAAATTACTTTGTTTGTTACCCTGTTTCTTGTCTGCCTCTTTCCCCTGGAATGTTGCTGTTGCCCGGTAGGGTTTGGTCTGTTTTATTCACTGTACACGGCCAGCCCCTAGCACGAGCCCTGCCTGGAGCGGGTGCCCCGTGAACCCACGGTCTGTGGAAGGGATGAGTGACGGAATGAAACTTTTGCAGATGAGGGGACAGGTCCTGGACTCGCAGGCCAGTGCTCTCGCTGCCGACTGCTTCAGGAGCAGTGGCCCCCTGTGCTGGGCCGGAGCCGGGAACGGTGTCCGCTGGGGCTGGGAGACCCAGCAGGGTAGGGCTGGGCCGCGCATGGCTGGGTGGGCAGGCGGGGGGTCCTCGCCTCTGGCCCGGGGGTGTAACCACCACTTAGCCTGCTCAGTGGGCCATGGAGATTCCGAGTGCGGGCAGGGCAGCGGCCGGGCTACGCCCGTCCCACCGGGCCTTGGGCGCAGTCTGGCTGGGCCTGGAGGCTGACATTCTGGGCGCTGGCCCTGCTCGAGGCCACTGGACAGGTATGGGATGGGGTGGGGCCCCAGGCTCCAGGCTCCAGGCCACACTAATGGGTCGGCTCTTCAGGCTGGGTTGCCTGACTGCCACTTTCTGCCTGGCTCCTTGGGACATGAGGTTGGAGGGCACCTCTGCCCACCCCACCCAGCCTCGCCTCCTGCCTCTGCCTCTGTGGGTCTTAGCATGGACCCTGTGTCAGACTCTGGCTCCCAGCCCTTCCTGGATTCTGTTTCTTGGTGCTGAAGCCCCTGCCTGCTTCAGAATTCCCCTCCACACGAAGCCAAAGAGACTTTTTAAAATTCGGGTCGGCCCCTGCAGCTCCCCTGCTGAGTCCGTCCCAGGGATCCCACTGTGTTGAGGAAAAGCAGCCAAGCCCTCACTTGGCCTCCCAGGGACCCCTCTGACTCCGTCTGTGTGCTCCCCGTGCCTTCTTCACAAATCGTTCCTAAATCAGCTCACACTCGTGCTACCCCAGTGCCTTTGCACTGGCTGTTTCCGCTGCCCAGAACCTTCTTTCTTCAGGTGCTCTGGGAGTCCTCCCTGCCAACTCCCCTTCTGAAGTCATTACTTCTCTCTGACTTCCAGCCTGGTGCACAGTGCTCCCTTCCCTGCTTCATTTTCCACTGGGTGCTCATCACCGCCGGACGTGCTATGGTTTTTGTTCTGTTCTCTGATTCATCCTCAGGGCTTTTTGTCCATGTGGTTGTCCAATATGTCCCGAGAGCCTGGCACAGAGTAAGTACCCTCGAAAATGTTTGTTGAATGACTGAATGAGTAACTCTATGAGTCGCCGGCAGGATACTTATGTTACTGGCCACACATCGAGTCTGAGATTAAACAGAGGGAGGAACTTGAGTTGCTCAGATGCTGGAGCTAGTGTCTTGGAAACTGCACGAGCCAAGATCTCGGCTGTGACAAGTGGACCCGGGGCACTGTCCCACTGTCCCACTGTCCCACTGTCCCATGCTGGGCTGGGCCAGGCCCTGCCGGAGGCTGATGCATCCTCGGCATTCCAGGCTCTGGCCCAGGTTCCTTAATTGCTATTTTGAGCGTCCTGGCCCAGAGGACTGTGTGTTCCCAGCAGGCGGCGTGAGCCAACCCCAAGCCTGGGTGTGTCTGTCACTCTATCTGCAGCCCAAGGACCTTAACCTGTGGGCTACTGAGCCTGCGCCCGCCTGATCCCCATCCAAAGCCCTGCTGGGTCTCAGGAACGACGGAGCTCAGCCCTCCTGTGTGCCCTGCTTCTGCCCCTTCCGGCTGTGTGACCTTGGGCAGGCCGCTCACCTCTCTGGTCTCGCTTATTCTCCCTCACCCCGCCCTTTACTCCTTGTGCGTCTGTCCACCTGTCTTCTTTCTCCAGAAGCAGCTGACCAAGGAGGGACTATATCCATGGCGGCATCCCTGGCACAGTGCCAGGCACACAGTAGGTGCTCAGTAAGTGTCTGTTGAAAGAACAGTTAGGGAAGGTGGGCCTAGGGAGGGGGCCGGGCCCTGCCTCACTCATGCCCGGAAGCTGCCCCAGCGGGTGACATCTTCAGGTCACAGATGGGGAGATGGAGGCCTGGGGAGGAGAGTCCCTCCTGTGATGTCACTAAGTATCAGCTCCTGAATCGGGGTTGCAGCTGAGACTGAGGGGTGGGTGGTGTCTCTGAGGCTGGAAGTCCAGGTGTGGAGGTCCCGGTGCCCAGAGTAGGACGGCAGGTGGCTGAGGCCCTTTGGGCTGTGACCCTCTCTGTCCAGTCTGTCCCGTGTCTGTCCCGACCTTGGGCTCCAGTTTGCCCTCAGCCCTCTCACACTGTTCCCATCTCCCCGAAAAGTGGCTGCCCTGCTGCCTGTGGAGGTGCCTTGAGCTCCACCTTCCCTGTCCCGCCCCCCGATTCCTGCTTGGTCCTGAATCACCTACACTAGTGAGCGCTGGGACCATGGTGGCCACTGCCCGCAGGGTGCAGAGGGAAGAAACCGTCGGGGGGGCTGAGTTCACTTGAGTCTTCTGCTCCCCTGGGGCTCCCCCAGGCTCTCCTGGGGACACTACTCCCACTGCCTCTGGATCTGGACTCCAGTGACTGTCAAATGTGGCGCCTGCTCCCCTGACCCCAGACTCGTGACTGCATCTGCTTCCCAGGCACCATGAAGGACTGAGAAAAGCCTCACACCCCGCACCTCCTGAGCCCTGAACCCCCTCCTGGCCTTTCAGGTCTCTCCAACCAGGACTCACCCTGACTCTGTCCTCACCCACCCCCTTGCCCGGTCGCTCTTCAAGATGCCCCTTCCAGACCCCTGGCATCGGCCACGTCTCCCACCTCCACGCTGGCCTGGTCCCAGCCCAGGGTGACTGTCCAGACGGTGGCAGCCGCTTCCTCCGTCTGCTCCTTGGAGCCTGCTGCTCAAGCCCTTACGGGGTGCCCACCTCTATCAGCCCAAGCCCAAGCCCCGCTGGCCCATGAGGCCCCATGGGGTCCACCTCCCAGCCAAACCTCCACTTCTGTGAGGATCACAGTGGTTCTGTCCCTGCCCTCCAGCCCTGACTCCTCCATACGCTGGGCCTTCCTGCCACAGGGCCTTTGCTGGTGCTGTGCCCTCTGCCTGTGCCTCGCCCACCGTGTAACACATGGCCTCCCTCACCGCCTCAGGTCTCCACTCCCCATCAGTCCTTACAGCCTCCTCTGACCTGGATGCTTCCCCGGCCCCTCACTAACATCTCTCACGGTGCTACCCATCTTCTATTTTTCCTTCAAGAGGGAGGAGACGCAGAGATGAAGGCTTCCAGGAGGTGGGAGCAGGAGGGGAACGGGGTGGGCGGCCAGGCTGGGACCGTGCTGAGGGAGCGGGCTGGGGTGGCCAAGTCTCAGTCACCAGCCGGCTGTGTGACCAGGTGGACCCTATGGACAGGTAGGGAAATGAGGGCACAAAACTGCTCCCACAGCCTGGCCTATCGGTCCGGGCTCAGGGTCGGCCCAGACTCCTCCCGCCATTACTCTGAGTGAGCCGGTCCCCAGTGCTGTGTACTCAGGGGCCCCAGGCCTGCAGGCCGGAGGGCAGGGCTGAGCCTGGTGGGCTGGGGTCTGTCCCAGCCTCTGCCTGGGCCATCTCCCTGCAGGGTGCTGCGTTGCACAATCATACCACCCACGGCTGTGACTGAGGCACTGACACACGCTGGGAGCCACCCTTGGACCATGTGGCCAGGTCACACCACAGGGCCTGTCAGCAGGGCCACGCCCCGACTCAGTCTGACTTGCATTCTGCTCCCTGGGCTGCCGTTTCCTGGCTGTGTGACTCTGGGCAAGTCACTTCCCCTCTCTGAGCCTCAATTTCCTCTTCGGAAAGAGGAAATAATAATAGTTCTTGGCCTCCCGCTTGTTGGGAAGATGTGCTCTACCCCTGCAACACCAGCCCTCTGGCTCTTGCTCAAAAATGCCAGGCGCTTCCCACCCCAGGACATTGTCATGTGCCATCCCTCTGCTGGAGCACTTTGCCGAGTCCGGCTTTCCCCTGTACCTCCTCTGGGGCTCTGCTCCGCATCTGGCCCTCACACGCCACCCTGCTGAATTGATATCTGTAGCTCCTGCCACTTTCTGAGCACCGCGGTTTTCCTTATTTACCTGTCGACCCTCCTAGGATGGAAACTCCGGTGTTGTCTCCCTCTGCCAGGACTGTGCCTCCTGCCTGCACCAAAGCACCTGGCACAGAAGGTGCTGCACAGAGTCATGCAGAGGGTCAATGAACGAACGAACAAATAGGAAATACTTAGTTCCAAGTCCTGCACTTAGTAGGTACTTGAACCTAACTAGTGATTTATAAATTTTTTTTGGTGCTGGGAATTGAATCCAGGCTCTTACTACATTCCTAGTCCCCTTTTAATTTTTGTTTTACATTTTGAGCCAGAGTCTCACCAAGTCACAAAGTTGCTGGGCTCAGATTTTCGATCCTTGGGCTTCTGCCTTACTGAGTGCTGGGATTAGGAGACTGCACCATCTTGCCTGGCACTGGTGTTATTTTTGGCAGCCATTTTCTAATGCTCCTGTAGCCTGGCCCCTCAGATCCGACCCTCACCAGCTGGTGCCCTTGCCTTCTCCGCTGCCAGCTCTGGCCCAGCTCCCAGCTCCTGCACAGCCTCACCCTGGGGTCAGGCTGACCTCTTCCCATCCCAGGCCTGCAAGGCCGCTCCCCCAGGCCCTGCCTCAGGCTCCTCTTCCATCTTGGGTAGAGGCTTCTGGTAAGCCACAGAGCAGTGCTTGGCAGCTCCTTGGGGCTCAGCCCACGGAGTACCCGTAGCCTTCTTCAGACATTGACCAGTTACCACAAAGATGGGGACTTTGGAACCCAGAAGGGGCAGCTGTATCTGATTCCTGGTCTTTGGGGCTCCTTAGAAGTTTGGAGTGGCATCCAGGACTCTGACCTTTTTGGTTTTGGAACAGGGCTGCGACTTGGGTGACTTTCCTGGTGGAAAGCTCGAACCCTAACAATAGACTTGGAGCCGGGTTCAAGTCTCAATCTCTCACTTGCTGGCTGTGTGACCTGAGGCTTGGGTTCCTTTAAGCCTAAGTGTCCTCATCTGTAGAATGGCCTGCTGATGCTCCTAGCGGTGGAGACGTCGGGAAGGACAGATCGCCGGCCCGCTGGCCCTGCGGTGGGCCTGGGACCCGGGCTCCTGGCCTCCAGGCTGCCTCACACCTCCCTGCCGTGACGCTCCACCGTCCCCGGAGACCGCCCGCCGCGCTCGTTTTTCCTTCATGACGTCTCTCTCCTCGTCCTGGCCTCACTTCTTCAAAACCAGCTTGTTTTTGTTTTCTGTTTTTACGGCTCCATAAATGAGTCACGGGCCTGATTTGATTTAATTTCGTTGTAATTGTTATCTTTTCAAGCTTGTTTTTTTCCACTCGGTTACTCACAAGACCACAAAACCTAAACAGGACGGGGCCTTCCCTGACCTGGCCTCCCGCTCCTCGGGGATGGGGGCCAGGGTCCTTGGCTCCTGGAGATGAGGTGTCCTTCTTGGGGGAGGGGCCAGGGCCGAGTCCTTGCTGTCCTCACCACTGAACTGGAAACGCTCTGGGCCCTGTTCCCCAGTGTTCTCAAGAGCTCAGACACCTCAGGCCAGGAGGTGACATGGCAGACGGGGTGGCTGGAGGAGATGTGGGTGAGCTGCACAGAACAAACCCACCTCTGGGGACCATCACTTCTTAGCCGGCACGCGGCCCAGATCTTTCCACTTCTTAAGAGAAGCAGCATCTAAGTTCGTATGCAGAAGGTCCTGATTTATAAATGTTGGCCAAGAAATTAAATGAAAAACAAATAAACAAAACCCAGCTCTGTGGCTTTGTGCGGCCCCTTTGGCCCCTTCTGGTTTAGAAGGTTCTAGAAAAGTTGGCCTCATCTACAGTCCAGCTGCCGAGTTCCTCCCACACCTGGGCTAGAGCTTCTTCCTCTGCCTGAAAATCTCTCCTCCTCCACCTCGGTGGTGCTCAGCATTTCCAGGCACCAGCTTCTCCTGTCTTCCTGTAGCTGCCTGGTCACCTTGCTAGGGGACCAACATTTTAGTCACTTCTCCCATTGGACTCTGAGAATGAGGGAGTGGCATCAGCTTTGCCCTCTATATTTCTAGTACCTGGTTCCTGGTTGGAACCTGATCTGCTTTTGTTTCCACGTTTCTCTCATGAAGTGTCTGTCTTGTTTACGCACAATCACTTTTATAATAGGTAAATTTGCCTCTTCATTGTTAAAAATCATAACAAATGTTTTGCCTGCTTTGTTATTGGTTTCTAAAATGGAACATGATAACTATTCAGCTTTTTAAAAACCAAAGTTGTGAGGCTGAGCCCTCTCAGATCTTGGAATGGGCTGTAGGACCTACGTGGCCTCTGAAGGGTCAGGGCCAGGGGAGCAGGACCCCAGCCAGGACTCAGAGCTGTGCCTGGAAGCTTGGCGGTGGCCATGTGACCAGGTCCGCCAATCACATGCCTCCATGCCGGATTTATGAATCAGAAGTTGGAAATGTTGGGGAGGGGATTGCATGGGAGCCTGTCCTGGGTGGGGCTGTAGCCCAGCTACTTTTTCTGAGGCTGCAGCGGGCCAGTTCTGGGGCAGTGACCAGCACCCAGCAACGGTCACACTGCTGACCAAATCATTTGCAGAAATGACTCTGTCCATAATTATGTCAGGGAGGTCAGACACAATGTAGAGGATGTTGCGTTGTACTGTCACATAATTCTGCTTAAATATATTTAAATATATCCACGCTTGCTCCATTGTGCCTGTTCTAAGAGTTTGTGTGCACCGCAATAATTATGTGAGAATTATGTCAGGCCAAAGAGAAAATCAGTTTATTTTCACCATCATTTGGTCCCCACTTTGCAAGTCTTAACCGAATCTCTATGGTCAATTTTTATTCTGAAGTTTTGGAGCCAGTCTTCACTGAATAATTATTCCTTTTCTGTGGTTTTTTTTTCCTCAGCCATGTTGTCCACCTTTACTTTCTGAGCTGCAGCCTGAAGGCTCCAGAGCCGTCCCACGCTCAGGAGCTTGGGAGTTCTTCTCTGTCTGTGAGGACACAGGGATGAATGCGGTGCTGTCCTCCAGCGGCTGAGGGGCTGAGGGGCATCTCCTGGGCCCTGCCGAGAGCTGTGACCTCTGTAGGTCTCTGGCCTCAGCCTCAGTTGCTCCCGGGTCCAGCCCCGCCTGGCTGGCTCTCTTGCCTTCTGGTCTTTCTCTCCTGGTCAGGCCCAGTGTGAGCCCCTGAGGCGATGCCTTGTGCTGGGCTGGAAGCTCTGTGGTACATTTGTCCTCTCCAGGAAGAAGGAATCTCTGGCTCTCGGAGGACTGAACCCGCCATTCTACAATCCCAATGCCCAGGTGGCCCGGGGGAGCATGCGCTCACTAGAGCACCCGATCCCTTCGAGCGGGGCTGAGCGGCTCAGGGCTGAAGGGCCTGCTTTTCAAAGGGGATCTGTGGAACATGTGTGCTCCTGGAAGGCCCCACGCCCGAAGGAAGCAGATGTTTGGGGTAGACTGTCCCAGGTGCAGGAGCAGCACATGCAAAGGCCCTGAAGCAGGGAAAAGCTCCGTGGTTAGAGATAGCTAAGGGAGCCTGGGAGCTAATGGGGAGATGAGGTCAGATAAGCCAGCTGGGTCTGGGGGGCAGGAGGAGGAACGTGGACTTCCCAGGGGAGGGAGACCCTTGGCCACTCTCAGCACAAGAGGACAGCGTCCACTGTCGGCTCTCAGCCTGGGCCCTGGTGACCTTGGACTGAGCACTGTCTGCTGTGGGCTGAACTCTGCAGTGAGGGTTGCTGGCCTGTACCTTCGAGATGCCAATCGCACCACTACCTCTGCCAGGCAGTGACAATCAAAGTCTGTCTGTAGCTAGTGCCAAAGGTGGCACTGCCCCACCTGGGAGCCTGGGTCTCACTGCAGGGGCTGAGGATACCATGTGGGGCAGAAAGGACAGGGTGGTGGGCAGGTGGGAGCAGTGCTGGGCTTTGGGCCCTGGTGAGGAGAGGTGGGCAGGGTGTGTGGGCTGGGGCAGGAGGCCTGGGGGTGCAGAGTGACAGCGCCTCTCAGGTTACTGAGATGAGGAGAGGGCTTGGGGCGCCTTTTCAGGCCGAAGTCCAGGTGCAGTGCAGTGGGTCTGGGGTGGAGCTCAGGGCTCAGCCTTAGGAAGCTCAGCTTCAAAGAATTTAAGTCTCTCCTTGGGCGGGCAGTGCCCCTCACTCCAGCTGGATGAGGAGGTCTGGCTAAGACGTATTTCAGGAAGAAATTCTGAGGCTGAAGGCAGCATCCTCAGATGGAGCAGGTTTGCAAGGCCAGGCAGGGCGGGTATGTGGTGAAGTGCCCGCCCTCCCCAGGGGTCACCACACGTAGGGCCAGTTTTCCACGAGAGGTTTTAAATCTGGATTGTTATCTGAAGCCGGCTTTGGTTTTCTGGTACGGGGGACTGAACCCGGGCCTTTGAACTCAGCTATTTCCCCAGCCTTTTATTTTAAGCGTGTTTCCGAGGCAGAGTCATTCTGGGTCCACGTTGTCCAGGCTGGCCTCCAACTTTTGACCCTCCTGCCTCAGTCTCCCCTCCTGAGTGCAGCCTGGTGTGAAACCTAGTGACTGTTCAGTGTTGGTGCAAATGCACAAATACACAGGTCAGCCCTGGCCAGAGAGCCTCGGTGTGTGTGTGGGTCCCGTTTTGGCCAAGGCGAGGGCCTGGGACAGCTGTGGAGCAGTGTGCTCCCGCTGAGAGCTGGAAATACCACAGACTGTTTCCAGGGAGGGACAATGGAGGGGCAGGGGCAGGGTGCTCAGGTGAGGGGCAGAAGTCAGGCCTGGGCTGGAAAATCACAAAAGCTCTTAACAGTATCAACAGTTTCACTTCTGAGTCTGTTGGTAGCACACAGCTCATTTATTTCACCACCGACTTGGGGTTCTTGGCAAGCCCGGCTGACCCCAGGGAACGCTGGCCCAACAAGAAACATCCTCGCCTGCAGATTGCTTTCCACCAACACAAAAGTTTTTGTAAATACTGGGAAATGCTCCACCGGACTATGAGGATGGAGTGGGAGTGGTGAAGATGAATTAATTTTAACTTAGTAGGTTTCATTAAATATTTAAAGACAGAAAAAATACAAAACATTTCTTCCCAAATCTCCCTGCTGTGGATTTTCCACCTCACAGCTGCCAACATTTGTGAGCAAAATAAGATGCGGTGCCGTCCCAGGTGTGATCGGGGGTGATCCCTGTATTCAGGGCTCACACAATGCTGGGCTTGGCCTAGCCAGCTGCATATGGTGTCAGCCGTGTTAGAGGACAGAGAGGTTAAGCAGCATGTCTGAGGCCACACAGCCAGCAAGCCACACAGCAGGGCTCGAACTCAGAATCCATACCTGAATCTCTGCTGTGTCATAATGGCTTGTGCACCCACTATGCTGGCTGGTTGCCTGTGATACGGCAGAATCCCCATTTACCAGATGGGGAAACTGAGGCTCGGAGAGGTGGAGTCACTTTAGGGTCTATGGTGGGAAGCAGTGAGGTAGGATTTGCAGTCCCTATTCCAGCTGCGGCTCCTTCCTGGCCTGTTTGCTCTTCTGCTGATGCTGATGAGCCGCCCACCTGACAGGGCCTGCGCAGGCCCACAGGTGGGCACACCGCTCACCTAGCTCAGTGCCTGGCACATAGTAGGTGTCTTAAAAAGGACAGCCGCACTATTTGTGTGAAGGTGGCTGCACATCAAATGACTGAATTCAGAAAAGGTACTTCAGATGAAGCCCTGGGCACAGTAGGTACACAAGAAATGCTACCGGCTAAGACCTAGCCTTAGGTACGGCCAGTACCCTTCCAACCCTGCCTCCTCCCAAACTGCGTTCCAGCCAGAGAAGACTGGCTTTAGGGGCTAAGTTAGGAGCTGGGTGGAACGGGTGGGGGTGGGATAGGAATGATTCATCTGTCTGTCAGAGTGCAGGATGAGGAGACCAGAATTTGGGATATGAACCCTGGAACTGCTGTGTGACCTCTGGCAAGTACCTCGCCCTCTCTGAGCCTTGGTTTCCCTTTCTGTCGATCAAGCCTGGGCCACTCAGCCTGCGAGACGCCAGCCCCAAGCGGAGCTGGGAGCAGCTCCTCTGTCCCTGTGGATGCCAGCCCCTCCTGCGTCCTGAGCGGCAGGCCCGGCTCAGCTGTGACTATGAACCAGCCAATCTGTTTACTGAACTGACTGACCCCTTCCGGGAACTCGGCCTGCGCTTCCCAGAACTCCCGGATTAATGACCCGAGCCACATGACAGAGCATGACACAGCACTTTTGGGCACAAGGCAGGGCCCAGAGGGGTGCGTGGGGGGGCTCGGCCCAGCCCCCAGCCCGACCAGCTAGTGAGTCACCGAGGCCTCCTGAGGCTGCTGTCCTGGCCACTCTGCCGCCCGCTCCGGCATGCTCCTACCTTGCCAGGGCCATCCAGGACCCTGGACCTTTGTCCTGTGACCTCGATGAGATCAGGCTGTCCTCTGTGAGGGCAGCGAGGCCCTGTGGGCTTCCTGTGCATCCCTGTACCGGCTCCGGGGCAAGAGTGCTTCCCAGTCTGCGCCAGCTCAGTACGCTGACAGAGGGGGAAACTGAGGCCCAGAGGGTAGGAACACGTCTTCCCGAGGGTACACAGACAGCATGAGGCAGAGGCAGGTGAGGGACCGCAGGCGATTCCTCTCTCGTGGCAAGGGTGGCATCATACCTCTGAGCAGCTCCGTGGTGGGGGAAACTGAGGCACAGAGGCTGTGCCACCCGCCATGGTACGGGCCAGCTCTGGACTTTGCTTGGCACTATATCTGTGCTCAGAGCTGTCAGTGGTACCCGGGTGTCAGGGGTTCAAATCCTGATTCCCCCTGCCTCAGGCTTCAAAGCTGTGCCTTCGTTTTCTCACCTGCCTACCCCACACCTGGACCCTGATGGACTCAGATCTCTGACTCCCTGTCTCCATCTTCTCTAGCTTAGCTCTCCTGAGCCAGGGTGGGGTCATTGCGGGGCCCCACTCCTGCCCTGTGCCCCTACCCACTGCTGCCTCAGGGCAAGGTGCAGGCAGTGGTTTTTATGAGGCTGGGAACCAGACAGGCTCCAGGGCTCTGAGGGGCACCGTGTTGGCAGGAGCTCTGTGCTGGCAGCAGGGGTGGGGCAGCGCTCTTCACCCCATAACCATCGCTTGAGTACCTGCTGTATACCAGACCCACAGGACACAGAAACCAGCGGGGCCTCTGCCCTCATTCTGATGGAGAAGGTTTGGTGAGCAAATACATATACAAATGTGGGGAAGAGCAGGGGCTGTGGGAGCTGGGCAGGTGAGAGAGGGTGTCTCTGAAGAGGTGATATGGAGTACAGACCCAAGGAGGAGAAGTATTGGGCCCTGGGCGAAGAGATATTCAGTTCTTCCCTCAGAGAGCAGGTGCAAAGGTCCTGGGGCAGGGGATTCTGGAAAAGCAAAAAGGCCAGTGACAGAGGGTAGGAAAGAGACTGGAGAAGATGCTGGGACGCCCTGAGGCCTGTGGGCCAGGTCAGTAGCATGTGGGGCCACAAGCAGTGAGGGACCCACTGGACCCAATTTGGGCGACAGAAGAGCTTCACCCATGACTGCGTTCAGATTTTGTAACAATCGTTGGAGGAGCTGCGGCTCAGGCTGAGGGCAGGAGAAGGTTGATTGCAGTGTGGGGACAAGAAAGACGCCTTGGGTCCCAGTTTGAGCCGACACCCCTAGAATCAGGAAGCAGAAGACTGCTAAAGGTCAGCGGAGTGGGACCCGAGTGCCTGCTGCGGCTCTGGAGCTGTGAGCTGGGCGGGGTTGGGGTACAGGAAGCCTCGAGGCCCAAGCTGGACCAGAGCAGCCCGTGGCCAGCACGGGGCCGTGTTGCCTTCAGGGGACCCATAGTCCAGGGCAGGGGTGCTCAGAAGAGCAGAAGGACAGAGGGGCGTGAGCTCCCTCCCTGGCTCCTGTCCCAGCTCGGGGACAGCCTCACTCGAGTCAGCCCAGCTACCTCACTGCGAGGAGCTTGGCTCGTGCCCTCCCTCACCTGGCAGTGCTGTCAGAGGTCGGGCCACAGTGAAGTGAGATCTTCTTTCATTCATTCACACATTCATTCATTCTGTATTTTTTGAGCACCTACTGTGTGCCAGGTGCCGGACCGATCTGGGGATGGGGTAGTGACAAACATCAGGTCCTAGAGGGTTGACAAGGACGTAATGTGGAACCAGAGGCCTGGGCTGGCTCCCGGCTCCTCGAGTGCGGCCTGCGTGACTTTGGCTGAGTGGCTTACCTCTCTGAGCTTTATCTGTGAAGTGGGCTAATTATAGCTCCCGCAGAGTTGTCCCGAGGACAAGTCAGTTCACATATGAAATATGTTTAGCACAGATCTCAGCACACTGAGGGCGCTCATGACGCTCCGATGCAGTAAGAGAGTGACAGGCGACAGGAGCCAGCTCTTAGCACCAAGGGTACCCAGGAAGTGGTCAAGAAGTGCTTCTCTTGTCTCCTGCTGAGCCAGCTTGGAAGATGATAGGGGCCTAAGGTTTGGAGTCATTGGGGAAGACAGGAAGTTGGGTCTGCTGAGCTTGGGGGTGTCCCTGGACCCGCTGCCCCCGTGCCTGCACCCCATCCCAGCATGCTCTGCAGTCTGGGTGGCTGGGGCGAGCCAGGGCCTGCCCAGTGGGTCCCCAGTAATGACACTCATTACACAGGTGTCTGGCAGCACCATGGGGGGAGTGAGGGCCCCAGGGGCCGCGTTCCCATGGCACCCAGCCAGCCCACCCCAGGCCCTTCCTCATCCTTTGTGAGCCTGTGCCCAGGGCGGTGGGGTGGGGGTAGTCAGGCGGGCACGGGGCCAGCTGGCACCTGGTGAAAGGAGGGAAGCCAGGGCCAGGGCGGGGGCGGGAGGGCGCTGCGGGTGCACAGGTGTGCGGGACGGGGTGTCAGGGAGGCGAGAAGTCCCTGAAGACAAGGCACTGTTGGCCCCGTGTGGCCCACCCCACCAGCATGCATTCACCGTCATTCCATCCACACTGAGGGCCCAGTCCGGGCTGTGGCCGCTGGGCCTGGTGACATCAGACCCAGCCCCTGGCCGGCCCCGGCTCTGCTGTTGTCATGGAGCCCCACATCCAGAACTTCTCATTGGACTGGGTAGTTCAGAGTAGCCAGGAGAAGATCTGGAGTGCTCCCCACATGAAAGAAGAAGAAATGTTTGAGGCAAGAATATGGCACTGACTCTGATCTTACTCACTTACTCACTTACACACTTACTCACTGTCTGTGCACAGTGAAGTAGTGTACCGAAACTGAGAGTAATCCCAGTACTTGGGAGGCAGAGGCAGGAGGATCTCTGTGAGTTGGAGGCCAGCTTCTCTGTCTAAAAAGAAAAAGAAAAGAAATAGCACACTGCATTCTACAAATGTGTACAGGGCTTTCAGTTAAACATAAATTCAGAAATGTAAAAAATTTCTAATCCGGAGCGGGACATGCAGCAAATTAGGAAACTAAGACATCCCAATATCTCAATGAAGTTTTGATAAAGGAAAAATAAGGCAGAAGAAAGAGAAACAAAGTCAGGAATAGGGTGAGGCAGGCGGATCAAACTGAGCGTGGCCTTGGTATAGAGGCCGGAGGTGACTCACCAGACCCAGATCTGCAGCAAGACTTCTGGGGAGGAGGAAGGGCAGGTGCAAAGGCCCTGAGGCAGGGCCCAGCTCGGGAGTTGGAGACTGAGGCCATGTTGGAGGAGGGAGAGCAGAGTGGGACCAGGAGGCCTGGCCACACGGCCCAGGTCAGTGCTGTGGAGCAGGTCTTGGGGACCGTGATGCAGACAGGGCTCTGCCTGGATGGAAGGATCAAGGAGCACCAGCACCAGGCTGCAAGCTGTGGGAACGATCCGCTGTTAGAGGTGCAGACAGGAACGTGGGCTGCTCAATTTGTGTTTGAACCCATTAGCCTGAGTTCAAGTCCCCTGGATCCCAGAGCCTGTTATTAAGCTGGCTGCACCCTGGGGCGCCTGCCTTTATCCCCAGACGGGGCCTGGCCTGCCTGCCCCCAGGTCGACCTTGGCCCCCAGGTGGGAGTGGAGGGTGGGGCTACTGCACCCCACGCCTGCTCCAGCCCTAGGCACCTCGAGGGGCCCAGCCTGCTGCCCGGAGCTGGGAGAGCGATGCACTCACACTGCCCCTTTGTGATGCCCAGGGAGGGAACAGTATGTCCCCAGGCCTTGCGGCACGGAGCTGATGGCAGTGCCCGAAAGTCAGCGTGTGGACCTCTTCCCACTTCCTCACTTGTCCGAAGCTGGCTCCTCCCCACATGACTCCGGCCAGGGTAGCATTTAGTTTCTGGGCTGGCATCGAGCAGAGCTGGATCTGGCCAGGAAGCTGTTCTTTCTGGCATAGGACAGGAAGAACAGCCCAATACTCAGGTAGTGAGTTCCCCATCACTGGAGGTGTGCAAGGAAATTCTGATCACAGCCCTCATGAGCTTATAGGAGGAAGATGGAGGGGCTTGTGTGGGCAGGAAACCACTCCCTGCTACCCTTGTGACTGTGCAGGACCTCAGTTTAATATTCTGTTCAAGCCTTAATTTCCCTAGCGGTAATTTTTTAAGAAGGCATAATAAACAGAGGGGCCTTGCTAAAAAGACAGCCTTGGTCATGAAGTCCCCTGATGCCAGCTTTCTGGGGTCACCCAGTCTGTGGAAGGCTGCTGCAACTCTGCACCAGGGCCGGGGGCCCGGCGCTGCCCTCGGGACTCCTCCCTGTGGTCCTCCCGCCTCGGGCATTTGCAGAGTGGTGACCATTGGATGTCAGGTCTCCCTTTCCGTGCTTCCATCTTGTGTCAGCTGTGCAGATGAGCACTACTACGGAGTCAGAATGAGGAAACTGAGTCCCAGAGAGGGCAAGTCACTGATAGTGTGAATGCAGAGAGGAGACAGGATTAGCTCTCAGGCCCTTGGGCCGTCAGCATCACTCTCGTCTTTCTTTGTCAGCTCACGGCCATGTAAACCTTGCTCAGCAGCCGCCTCCTCCCGGCAGCCTTCTGTGACTTCTCTCTCTCCCCCTCCCTGCCTTCCCGCCACACTGCTGCTCACAGTTCTTTCTTTGTAATGGCTGCAGCCAAAGGCTGACAGAGGCACAGTGACTTGCCCGCTCATGACACATGATGAGCCTGAGAGTCACCGTGTCGTTGCTGTCACTCTCCATGGCTCCCCTCTCTCCTAAGCCCCGAGGGGCAGGGGCCCTGTCTTCTACAGCTCTCTACTCCCAGCATCCAATGCGAGGGGGAGCATACCGGAAGTGCCTAATAAATGCCAGCTGCTCGCCTGAAAGTTGGGGAGGAGCAGGCAGAGAAGAGTTGGAGACTGGCTCAGAGATGGCCACTGGGACACACCTGGTGGCCCGTGGCTGTCTCTGCAGGATGTGGGCCCAGGTGCTCTGCCATTGCCAAGGCATTGCTCAGGGTGCCTTGGCCTGGGCCTCAGGCCTGCCAGGTTCCCATATGCTCTGTGCCCAGCTCCAGCGGGTGGCAGGTGGGCGGCTGGAGGGGAAGTGGCCGCCCGGCCCTCCCCAAACCAGTCCAACTCCTTTGAGCAGTTTCTGGAGGCACTGGGGCTGAGTAAGGGAAAGGGGGAGGCCTCGGAAGAGGAGGAGAAGGGAGGAATCATTTAATTAGCGAATATTATGGGGAATTTCCAGTTTGTGCCCCATCAGGCTGGGCAGAAGTGCCCACAGTTACTTAGGAGGCCTCAGCCTCCTTGGTCAATGCACCCAGAGGCCTCCGGGTCTCCACCGCAGGCTGGGGTCCCACCCCGCAGGGACCAAAGAGCTGTACTTGACACATAGCCTGCAGCCTAAGAGCAAGCTGCCTCCTGTGCCTGGCTTTGATGGTGCGACCACAGGGCCCATTTCTGGCTGAGAAACTAAGGCTGGGAGGTGAGGCTGAGGCTGAGGTCACTCTGGGGTCTCCAAGCAGCAGGGAGGCTTAGAGGCCAGGGGTCATTTGGGAGTGATGGCAACAGCTTTTGATATTTATTAAGCACCTACTGTGTGCCCTGCACAGCTCTGGGGAGAAAGAAGTGGGTCCCAGACATACCCGGTGTACCCCATCTTCCCTCACAATGGAGAAATAGCGGAGGACAGAGAGAATCTTGCATGTGGTCAGGGAGTTTGGGCCCCAGGATTCCCAAGGGGGCATCTGAAGGACAGAGACAGGGACGCAGGGTTGTTAACAGGGGACACGGGGAGGAGAAGTTCCACGGTCTGAGGAGTCTGAGAACCACCTTTATGTTTGCTGTGGCCTCCTGAGCCTTGGATGCCTGTAGTGTCCCCGTCCCGGGGGAAGGGGCTGTGAGTCACCCCTGGGATGCGCACACTCCCCATCCTGTGAGTCCGGTTTGGGTGCAACTCCCCCAGGAGCCTTCTCTACCTTGCCAGGTGCACCTGAGCCCTTTCTGGGAAGGTCCTGCCCAGAACTCTTCTTGACCTTGTCATGTTTTCCATGCTGGGTTGTAGCTACCTGTTCCCATCACTTGCCTGTGAGCTTCTCGAGGGCAGAGCCGGTGATTCACCCGTGGTTCTGGTGTGGGGACCAGCATGGGCGGGGAGAGCAGGATTTGGCACGGAAGGATCAGGCCGGTTTGACAGATGGGTGGAGAGTCAAATGGATGCATTATTGACTGTGTACTTGGGTGGATGGGCCTGTGAAACGAAGAGGTAGATACATGTAAGAATAGGTGAATCGATGGAGGAAATGAGCAACTGAGTTAATGAATGGGCGAAGAAAGAAAATAGTGGAAAAATGAGCAGTGATCTAAATGAGAGATGGTTGAATAAGTACAGGACTGACAGATGATGCACTGTGAACGGATGGTGTGGATGATTTCATGGCTGAGCACTGTGAATTATTGGTGGGGGGATATATAAGCAGTTAGTCAAGTAAATAAATTAATAAATGAAACTGTGAACAAATTAACATACAGTAGATGAAGAAACACATAAAGGGATAAATTAATAGATGGATCTGTGATGGCGGGAGTGAAGGGATGGATGGATGGACGGACAGACGGACGGATGGATGAGTAGATGAATGAAAGAATATGTGAAGAGGGGGATGGATGAGCACACAGGTGGATGTCCGAGTGAAGAAATGCCATGAGCTGAGGTCAGGGGGGCGGGCAGACCTCTGTACCCCTCCTTGATGCAGCACTCTAACAAAATTTTGGAGTTTGGAAGTTTGGCAAAATCTATGAATCATTTCTCAAGAAACTGTGTCTCAGCCAAATGTTTTGAGCAGGTGTATGGGGGTGGTGACCGTTGAGCCTGAGAGCCACCTGCAGACCTGGCTGCGGTATCCTTGAGTCCTGACTTTGGGAGGAGCCCAGGGCCTGTGGGTGAAGGTGGCTAAAGGGGGACAGGGGCTTCCCAGAGGAGACCTCAGTGCACTCACAACTTTTCTGCAGCTCCTGCACCTGCCAGGAGGAAGCTGCCTCTCAGAGTGCCAAGTGTACAGCACTGAGTGGGACAGATTCCATTTTTTTTTTTTTTTTAGGTTTTTGGAGACAGGGTCTTGCTTTGTGGTTCAGGCTGGCCCTGAGCTCAGCCTCCAACTCACATCACAATCCTCCTGCCTATGCCTCCCGAGTGCTGGGATGACAGGCGTGAGCCACCACGCCCGGCACTGTGGTATGTGGTACTGGTTGCTGGTTGCTGCTGGGTGTGGGTCTCCATGCCCAGTATTGTTATGTGGTTACCGGGGAATCGAACCCGGGCCCTTGCGCTTGCAAGACAGGCGCCGGAACCACTGAGCTAACTCCCCGGCCCCCAGATTCCATTTTTAATCTTGTTTGGAATATATAGGGGCTGTAGGACCTCAGGAGGTACCTGAACAGAGAGAGGGGCTCAGGGAGTTTGGGGAACCCATGGCCCCCAGGAGGAGGCCTGAGGGACACAGATGGGGTAACAGGCGGCACCAGGAAGAAGTAGCAACTGCAGAGGCTCAGAGGTGAGAAGGAGGGGAGGTGTGAGGTGGCTGGGGGCCTAGACTCCCTGCCAAGGTGAAGGGGTACTCCTGCCAGCTGTATGACAGTGTCCTTAGGTGGCTGTGCCAAAGCAGGGACCCCTGTGGTCACCCAGGGGAAGGTGCTGGCAGCTGCTGAGGCAGCGGGATCTGGTGAGATTCCCAGGCCTTTGTGACCGGTCAGGTAGGTGGTGCAGCAGGGAAGGCAGGGCTCTGGCTTTCAGCTGCAGCTTATGGGCAGTGATGGATCTGCCTTGAGAGGGGAAACTGAGGCAAAGGCTTGCTCTGGGGCTAGGGGCTGCGTTCACTTTACTGGTGTTGCTTTGCAGGTGCCTGGGAGCTGGGAGGAGGCATCTGGGGACCACGGGGACCCAAGGCCAGAGGCCAAGACGGCCAACTGGTTGGGGGTCTTAGAAGAGGACAGATCCCAGGGAGCAAGAGAGATATTCACTCAGCAAACCCTGCAAGGAAACTCGCGTGCTGCCGAGGCCAGGCGCCTGGCCTAGGCCTGCAGGAGGCCCTGGAGCTGAGAGCTGGGTCAGTGGAGCGAAGCGGAGCAGCTGAGGGTTCAGTCCAGTCCTCCGCGGGCTCTGCAGGCTCGGTCAGGCATTCCTCCCAGGACACGGAGCACTGACACAGCCTGAAGCTCAGGCTCGGAGCATAGCGAGGCCCTGGGGACCGCCTGGCCCCGAGGCTACAGGGGGATGCGAGGTCGGGCGCTCTGTCCTGAACGTACCGAGGCCGCCTTTCCGCCCAGACCCTCTCTCCCCTCTCCCGCTGGAGCCAGCGTGCAGGGGAGGCCGGCCGTGGGGTGTAGGAGGGGACCAGACAACGGCACTTTCCCACTGTCCCTCGGAGCACTGGCCAGGCTCCGGGACTCCAGCCCTGACTCAGGACAGGATAGCTTTGCTCCCTGCTGGCCACATGAGTGGCCACTACAGTCCCTGGGCCCGGCCTGGGGGCTCTCTTCAGCAGCACGAGAGTGCTGTAGATGATGAGCGACATTTGAAGGTGTGGGCGCTGCGTGACGCCTGCGTTCATGGCTCCGCTGGAAGATGAGGCAGCCAGGGTCCTGTGCCTGAAAGGCCACACTCACTGGACCTCCCTTTCCGTGAGGTGAGTATCCCGGTCCCCACCATTCCTTCCGCCCCTCAAAACTAGGCCAAGTGACAGCTGCTGTCTGCTGCTCACCAGCACACGCCTTTTACTCCCAAGCCAGTTTCTCCCCCATGCCCAGCACTGAGACTGTCCCCCTTTGTGCTTCAGGGACACGAGTGGCCTCTCTGCCTCCAAGACCCAGCACCACGCCCCAGGGGCACCCCGGCAGATGCACATCTGCTCAGGATGTGTCAGCTGGGCCCTGTCACACCCACGGCTCATCCCCAAGGCACGTGCGGCCCAGCTGGTGGGAGACAGCCCGGTCAGACAGCGAGAAGGTCAAGGCTACAAGCAGCAGGCCCTGTGTCCCGACTGCGCTGGTGTTGGCTGAGGGATGGGAAGCTGAGGGACAGCGTGGGTAGCGTGACCTGAAAACCAAGCAGGAAGACCTGTGCTCCTGCCGGGAGTGGCCGAGTGACCTGGACCGGCCGCCTGACCTCTCCGAGCATTAGCTTGAGGAGAGACCCCAGGGTTGGGGGGACGGCAGCCTCCGGGGCAGACGGATGTGATGCTGAGACCCCAGAGGGTCAGCCTGGAGCGAAGACAAAAATCACAGATTCTGGGCCAGACTATGACTTGTCATTTGGGAGCTGGTGACCCTGGAAAAGTTACTTCTCTATTCAGATCCCCGAAGAAAAGTCATGACAAGCCCGCACCAGACCAACCCTCAGCAAGTTTTCAGAGGAAGAAGAAATCCATTTATCAAACAGATATTCACAGAGCACTCCCTGTGAGTCACAGGACACACAGGGGGCACGCTGGGGACATGCTGAGGACAGTAGGTATTAGACCGTTAGATGTCTCTGTGTCACGGAGTCCACATTTTCATAGAACAAGCTGTCAACAGACGAGATAAATAAGCTGTGTATTGCAAGGACTGGTGCTATGCAGAGAAATAAGGCAAAAAAGGGAGGGGCTGAAATAGACAGGGCAGGGGCAGCCTGGGTGAGCAGGTGACATCTTAGCCATGATCTACAGGAGTTATGATAGGAGAGAATGTTCCAGGCATGAAATGCAAGTGCAACGGCCCTGTAGTGGGTGTGTGGAAGGCTTTTTTTTTTTTTGAGACAGAGTTTTGCTTTGTATTTCAGACTGGCCCCAAACTCACTTTGTAGCCCAAGCTAGTCTTGGATTCAGCAATCCTCCTGCCTCTGCCTCTTGAGTTCTGGGATTATAGGCATGAGCCACCACGCCCAGCACTGTGGTTACTGGGGACTGAACTTGGGACCTTGTGTTTGCTGTGCAGACCCCAGAACCACTGAGCTAAATCTCTGGCTCTGGAACGCTTTTCTGGGGAACATCTGGAGATGCTGGTGGGGGCAGAGTGAGCAAGGGAGAGGGAGGTGGGAGTGTGGAGATGACAGTACAGGACCTTGTGTGCTGTCACAAGGGTTTTGACTTTTGTTTTGTAGGAGGTGGGGGCCATGGAGGGTTCTGGCAGAGGCAGACGTAGCTGACTGGGTTTTCTTGGGACCCCTCTGGCTGTGCGTGCACTGGCCAGAAGAGGTCATGATAAACAGGGAGAAGGGAGGGCAGGGGCTGAGTCAGTCGGCCTTTGTTTGGTGATTTTGTTTGTCCCCTGCTTTTGGGGTCCCTCTCACCACCAGACAAATTCCAACTCCTTAGCACGCCATTCAGGGCCCCAGTGCCTACCCCAGGCCTTACTCTGTTGCCATGTATAGTCCCTCCTTTGCTGGTGCTGTTCCCTCCACCAGCAATGAGCCCCATGCAGCTCTTGCATAGCCCAGTTGGACTTGAGCTAGAGTTGGAAAAGTGAGGGGGAGAGGGAGGCCTGCGCTGTAGGAGACCCCCATCTCTACTCAAGGACAGGTCCAGGTGAGCCTGGGCCTGTGGCCTCCACCTGCCTGCTGTGTGACTTTGGGTAGGTCCCACGTGATCTGTGGGCCCACAGATTGTCTTTTCTGCTCCAGTCAGCAGCCAATGGCCTCCGTGCGGTGCCCTGTGTATCTGGGGACCGTGGGCCAGCGCAGAGCAGCCCTGAGCGGATTCCGGGGACATCTTGGGGAAAGCATGTCCTCAGTAGCCCTGGGCACTAACATTTGGTCGTCCCAGAGTTACCCAAGCACCCACTTTGGTTTTTTTTTTTTTTTTTTTTTTTTTAAGGTTTTTTGAGACAGGGTCTCGCTTTGTGGTTCAGGCTGGCCCCGAGCTCAGCCTCAAACTCACATCACAGCAATCCTCCTGCCTCTGCCTCCCGAGTGCTGGGATGACAGGCATGAGCCACCATGCCCGGCACTGTGGTATGTGGTACTGGTTGCTGCTGGGGTGAGTCTCCACGCCCAGTATTGTTATGTGGTTACTGGGGATTGAACCCCGGTCCTTGCGCTTGGAAGACAGGCGCTGGAACCACTGAGCTATATCCCCGGCCCCCGAGCACCTACTTTGTGTCTCCATCTGGCAGCCTGGTTGAATTTAGCTCTGTCACTCCCCAGCTGTGCCACCCCGACATGTTACTTCACCTCTCTCTTTCCTTGGAGAGGAAAGGGAGAGTAACAACGTTGCCTCCTGGGTGCGAGGGAAGCAACGGCTGGTCAGGCCGGCTGTTATTACCTCCTTGAGCGGCCTGCCTCGTGGGCCTCCCTCCCGGCCTGTGCTCAGTTTCCTCATCTGTGAGAGAAGCACTCACAGGGCTGTCTTGGGAGAGTGGCTGTCAGGATGGCTCAGGTCTCACACGTGGCAATAGATTGGAGCAGAGCACACGCTCTGGGATTCTGTTACCAAGATTTCAAAGGCAGAATTTACTTCATCCCAAACCATCATGTCTTCAGTGATCTATGAATCGTCTAAAGAAATCTTTGTAATTCTTCTAGTAAAAAAAAATTCCCTTTTGGTTTAATCTAACTTAGTAAATTAACGAGATGAGGAAGAAAATTCCAGGCCTCCCAATAGTTACTGCGCCCAGAGCGTATGTCTTTCTTTTTTTGAAACAGTCTCACTATATAGTCAGAATGGCCTTGAGCTCACAATGGAGCCCAGGCTGGCTTCAAATCCTCCTGCCTCAGCCTCCTGAGTGCTGGGATTACAGGTGTGTGCTGAGACACCTGGCTGGAGTGTGTGTCCTTCTAGTAAATAGTTGAGGACGAGCCACACAGCAACACGAGTGTTATGAAAGTGTTAGGTACTCGTGAGCGCACCGTGGGGTCACCCCCCGCCCCTGGGATCTCGGGCTCTTCTCTAGCTGTGACAACTCCCTTTCTGCCCAGCTTGCCCATGGGACTAGGCCAAACCCATCATTGCTACTATTTATTAAGCACATCCTATATGCAAAGCGATGTTTGTGTCTCTCCCCGTCCGCCTCATTCCCTCCCAGCAGAGAACCCAGTGCTGCTGTTTCTGCATCCCAGGAGAGGACAGCAGGGCCTGCGGGCAGGGCTGGGGTGCTGCCCAGGGAGGGAAGGAAGTGGGGGCTGGGCCGGCCGGGCAGCTGTGATGTCAGAGCCTGGCCACAGCGCCCGCCAGCCCAGTGCTAGTGGTGCCCTTTCAGCGGCTGGCCTGGCCAGATGCCTCTCCGGGGCCCTCCCCTCCGCCCCCCTTAACCCCTTCCCAGCCTCCCTTTCCCAGACAGCCATCCCTCGGGCCTGGCCTTGCCCACAAGATTCCCAGATTTCACAACTGGGGCTGGCGCTGAATCATGTACAGTAAGTCCAGAGAGAGAAACTCCCGGCTGCCTGGCGTCCCCACATGGGCCTCCTGCCAAGCCTGCTCTCCCTCGCCGGCCCAGCGGCAGCCAGGGATGGACCCTCTGGGCTGCTGACCAGCTGGGAGGCGCGGGCAGGATGCGCACCCTCCGTGGGCTGGGCCAAGGCTCTGGGGAGGGCAGCTTCTAGGAGACCTGAGGCTCCAGTGCGCTGGGTACAGATCAGGGATTGAGAAGGTCCCGCGCCAGTCACAGCTGCCACCAAAGGGCTGGTGACCTGCAGTAGTGCCCAGCTGGAACTCTCAGCCCCGGGGTCCTTGTCTGGAAGGTGGGCTAGTCCTGGGATTGAGCTTCTGGGTTCACAGTGAGGACAAAACAACGGTCCGTGCCGTGCAGAGCTCAACACAGGAAGTGCCTGGTGCATGACGTCAGGGTGACATCACTCGAAGACCCGGAGAGACCAGCCGGTGCTCTGATGCAGGCTCTCCCGGGACACCAGCCCTGTGCTGGGAACTGCTCTTATCTTCTCAGTACGTCTTCATTCCATAGCAAACATTCATCGCGCACCGTTGTTCTCCAGCCACGCTGCTGGGTCCCGGAGACACAGCGGAGAACAAAACGGAACATTTTGCACGGAGCCTGCCTTCTGCTTGAGGGAACTGGAAATTTACGATCATTTTCTTGAGTGATCAGGACTCTGTAGGACACAGAGGCTGGGCTGGGGTCGCCAAGGGAGCTGGGTGCCCCTTCCAGGAGGCTGCATGAACAGCAAACACACCAGGCCCCGAGTCGGGATGGGGCAATGTGTGGAGGCGCCACCCTGCAGATGCCCTCGAGGGGAGGGCAGGATGGCCTGTTGGTGGTGGTGACTCTCCCAGGTGCATGCCACCTGCTGGACAGCCTGGGAGGGGAGGGGTCTCTGGACCCAAGATCCACCCCCAGCCATGGAAGAGGCCATTAGGGAGCTGGAGAGAGAAGCTGGGGACACGTGTGTGTGTGTGTGTGTGTGTGTGTGTGTGTGTGTGTGTGTGTGCACACATATGTAGGGGGTGGTGGGAGTCAAGACTCAGGAGCTGGCGGACTGGGTCACAGGCCCTGGTGGCTTCCAAGGGCAGTTGGAGCCCTTAGCCCAAGCAGTGTCCCCAAGGATGACCTAAAAATCATTTTTTTTTTCCATAGAAAAGGGTTCCTTCGCCCTCTTCCTTCAGGCTGTGGAGGCAAGACAGCTGTCAGTGAGGGTGGCTGTGTCACTTATATGTCCACAGGGATGCAGTCGGAGGGAGGAGGGGTCAGAGCAGTGTCCACACAGGTGAATGAGACCAGCCCCAGGGTCCGGGACAGGCCGGGTCCTGAGCCCCATCCTGCAGAAGCTGTGGAGGCCCAGGCTGGGGAGTGCTGCCCGGTCCACCACTGAGGAGCGGTAGAGCCAGGAGCTGTAGTGTGATTTTGAGTTCTTCAGTTCAGGGTCTCACTGAACTATCCAGGCTGGACTTGAACTTGTGGTCCTCCTGTCTCAGCCTCCCGAGTAGCCGGGTGTGCACATGTGCCTTGCCAAACTTGGCTCAGAATGGGGATTTGAACCTAGGCCTGTGTGGCTTCTGCATACTCACACTTCAGCAGGTCTCACCTATGCTGAGGGTCTTGAGGCCCATTTGCGGTCAAAGACAGATGCTCAAGGCATGTTAGCTCCCAACACACCCCTATCTGGGGAGGAACTGGTCAGGGTTGAACCGGAAGCTGAGGCCTCTGGCTGGGACCCCTGCCCCTTACTCGTGGGGTAATTAGCTGCCTGGTTAATGGCACCCATTTCCTGCACCTTTCATCAGGGCCTGAAGCTGCCAGGCAGTAATTAACCCTCCCAGCACCCTCTGAAGTCCGCACTCGAGACAGACATATCATTAAACCCATTTTAAGGGTAGGTAAACTGAGGCAGAGCCCATTGTGGCCTGAGAGCCGGTTGTTTCCTGTGACTCAGCAGTTAACTAACCTCTGCTTTCTTCCCACAGGAAGCAGAGGCTGGACAGTGTCCTCTATCCAGGCTGGAGCTCGGGACAGATCCTGGAAGGCCTTGGGGCCCTGCTCCCCACCTCCTGCTCCCTAAAAGCACAGGGGCAGGATTCCAAGCTGACGGAAGGGCTGGAATCTTGGGACAAACCCCTGGGCTTCTCTGGGCCTTGGTTTCCTCTTTGGTGTGGTGGGGCTGCTGTGCCCACTGTGTAATGTCGTCCCGAGCATAGCACACAGGACCTGCTGATGTTCCGCCTCCTCTTGTGCAGCACCATCTGCCCGGAGTGCTCTGCCTTCCCATCCATGTTTCCGGACTTAAACATCACCTCCTCGGCCCAGAGAGCACCCCTCATGCTCACCCTGCTTTCTTCTTCCTAATGAAGGGATGGAGGCTTCTCACTCCCTTTCATGTTTGTGTTGCTTCCAGCTCCACCGGCAGAGACTTTGTCTGTCTGGATGGCAGTGCGTTCCTAGTGCCCGTTGTACAGTAGGTGCCTAAGTGGCAGAGGCTCCCTCTGCATCCTGCCTCGAAGGCTCCAAGTCAGCTGGGAGCTGCCTTTCACCGCTCCAGTCCTTCATTCCGCCTGGGGGACAAAGCAGGGATTGGATATGGTTTCTTGAAGGTCTCAGGTAATTTGAAATCCACCGACGTGAGGCTCGGTGTCCTAGGCAGCGGGTGGGTGGAGGAGTCCAGGGGCCTGCGGTGCAGACACCCTCATCCCTGCTGCCGTGCCCTCCTTCGCCTCGGGTTTGTGGGCTCGCTCTGGGCAGCACTCCAGAGCCATCCCCACCCCCGCACATCTGTCAGCACCCTTGGGGGAAAGAATTTGGAAAGGGGAGGAAGAAGAAGAAAAGAAAGCAAGGTGCGAGGGGACGGCTCCCACACCTGTGTAAATAGTTTGTCATCTTAAGACGCATCAAGTACACTCACCTTTGGTGCCCGGTCCTTGGGCTTGTTTTCCTTGGCAAGGCTGCCACAGGAGTGGAATTTCGGCCAAAGGGACCCAATTGTCATCTTCTAAGCATGTTCCCAGGCCGGGGGCTGGGAAAGGCTCTGGCTGACGCTCCACTTCCGTCCCCAGAAATACCGGAAGGTTCCTGGGATTTAGGAACAGCCTCCAGCTTTGGAAGTTGTCCCAGGATTCCGGAATGCTGGAATTTAAACAGCCTCCAGCCCATTTTGCAGAGGAGGAGCATGAGGCCCCGAAGGGGAAGGGGTTGGTCTGTGGTCACATGACATTTGAGGGAGCTAGTTTGCTGGTGGAAGGGGACATTGTGGATACCCCCTACTTCCTACTGGAGAACTTTCTCTTCCACATCCCAGTCCTTAAAGTTTGGGGAATGTCCCAGGCCTCCTACCTCCAAGGGAGCACATGTTCTGTGGTAATGATTGGTCCAGGGATGGTCATGTGACTAACCTTGCCCAATGAGATTCTATCTGGAGCTTTGGTGCTGGGAAGTGTTTGAGAAGCAGATGCAATTTCTCAGCAGACTGACATTGAGTGGGGGAAAAGCTGTCTGAGAGGGCAGCTCAGAGCTGGACAGGGTCTGAACTGGATCCAGCCATACCTGAGATCACACACTCTTGGCCTCTCTAGTTTCATAAGCCACTCCATATCTTTTTTTTGGCGGGAAAGAGTTTGGCCTAGCTTCTATCACTTGCACACACAAGTTTCTGACTGACCCACGGAGGAGGGGAGGACAGTAATTGTAGGTGAGGAAAGAGCCTGACAAAAGCCACCATTTCCAGGAAGGTGTCTTGAAGCAGGAAAAGAGGAAGAAGCACCCAGGTGACTGTAGGAGTTTGTCAGGTGCTGAAGTAGGAGAAAGGACATGGAACCACCAGTGTGCAGGCTTGGAAGGGCAACTAGGCGGTCAAAGGCCGGCTCGTGCCAGACTCGGCCAGGGTGACAGAGGATACTGGGGAACTGGGCACTGACTCCGCCGCTCCCCAACACCTGTGGCTCAGGGAGGCTCCTCTGCGCCTGGAGCTGAGCCTGCCGTACGCGACCCTGCCTGAGGCCTCGGCGTACCATCCTGGGCCTCAGAAGAGCCTGTTTGGTCCTGGGCACTGTAAGTGCCACATAGAATCACTTCAGAGTCCCCCAGCATAGCTCAAGATCAGACGGGTCACGCGGTAGGGGTCGTTCCTGTGGCAAATGCGCAGCCTTGGACACTTCTACAGGCTGCTGTGAGGAGCGGCTGGCTCGGTCCCCTTCCCTGTGCCTGGCTGACTCCCAGCACCCTGAGTGAGGTCTGCAGGAGATGGCAGAGCTGGAAACCCACGTGGAGAGGGCCGAGCTTCCTCCGCAGGACCCACCTCCTCCAGAACCCCTCACACCCACGCGCGTCCGGCTTTCAGTCTTCCTCTCCCATCTGTTTTCTGTTGCTATGAGTTAACTTTTTCAGAGTGACACCGTGCAGAGTCCAGTGCGTGACGCCTGGGCCCCCTTCCACCTGATGGACACACACGGCTGCAGATGTCACTAGATGATTCTTCTTTATCTCCATTGCGCGGATGGGCCACAGTGTGGGTGTCCCTGCTGGCCAAGGGATATTTGGGCTGTTCCTAGTTTTTTTGCAGTTATGAATGAAGGCACTAGAAACATTCACAAACTGTCTTTCTCCTAGTTGTGCCTGTAGAGCTTTCCACCCCTTAAGCAATGTGTAAATTTCCTCCCAACACTGGTATTACCAGACTTTTGCTTGTTTTTTTTTTTAATTCCATCCAGAGGAATGTGAGAAGTGAGGGCGGTGGTGTGTGCTTCTGGGCCTAGTGCTAGGGAGGCTGAGGCAGGAGAATTGGAGTTCGAGGCCAGTCTGGGCAACAGAGTGAGACCCTGGCACAGGAAACCAGTCATGTAGGTGGATAATGTGTCTCACTGTGGTTTTAACTTGTATTTTCCTAATGACTCATGATATTGATCATCTCTTTATGTGATTATTGTTGTTATTTTGTGTGGTGGTTGTTCGTTCTTCTTGCCCATTTAAGAAACTGGTTTCAGCTGGTTTTGTGTCACATACCCATGACCCCAGCACACTGGGAGGCTGAGGCAGGAGGAATCCAAGTTCAACTCCTGCTTAGGTAATTTAGTGACCTAAGAAGATAATGTCTCACAATAAAAAAAAATTTAAAAAGTCTGGGAACGTAACTCACTCTGAAGGCCCTGGTTTCAGTCCTTACAACCACAAACCAAATAAACAAAAAATCAAACATGGATTGTTCTTAATGGTTTTGGACTGTTCTTTATATATTCTGGGTACTAACAAGCCCTTTGATTTGCAAATATTTTCTCCCAGTCTGTGGCTTATCTTTTTATTCTTGTAACAGGCAGGCTTTAATAACACGGTTTTATTTTCATTGTAATCATTTTTTCTGGTTCACATTGATTGGTGGCATATGTTCTTTGTTTTTTTAAATTCTAGTGATAACACCAAATGTTTCCTTTTAAAATAAATTGATTTAAGTAGAAAACTAAGACAACTTGAAGAAAAATATTGTGTAACAGTAGAAGCCCAAAGCAGGCAGCACAAAATCCATGCAGGCAGGTACTGGGACAGCCGAGATGTGGGGAGCTCCAGGCCCTGTGCTTCGGTCAGGGACACAGAGCAGACGTGACATTTCCTGCCGTTTTGGTGGTAATTTCTCTTTAACAAGCTCCTCTTCCTACTTCAAAAGCCCATTCAATTGACCTTTCCCTGGTATCCACGTCACACCCTCCTTCCCATTTCTGTGAGTATCTTCCTGGGCTGGGGAGGCGTCTGGTGCACAGGTCCCGATGGGTGGCATCTCAAAAGAGCAGAAGCCTCTAGCCAGCGCTGAAGGTGTGTGCCCTGATTTGATTGGCTGAAATTGGCAAGGTCCACCCAAGAAGGGTCTGAGGCTCCTTCCTGCTGGAGTCTGGGCTGACCTCATGCAACCTGAGATCTGCTCCCCCTTGGCCTCTGCTCTCACTGACAAAGACACTGAGAACAAAGCTCTCCCACCAATGCCAGGCCCACTCGTTGCACCGCGGCCTGTGCCCCTGGGCGCCTTCTCTGAGAGGTTCTCTTCCTACGAGCTTCAAGGACCCCTCACTCTGCCTTTTCTGCTGATCATGCCCCCGGGGTCCCCATGTTTCCTGGCGCCTCCATTTCTCTCTCTTACTGCTGCTCCGGTTCCCCACCCCCTTCCGACCCCCGGGCCTTTGCACTTGCTCTTCCCTCCATCTGAAACCTTCTTCCCCTGTTCTTCACGGCTGGCTCTTCCTCCGCTTCAGTTCTGATTTCGAGTGGCTGTTGGCTGCCCAGCCTGAGACCTGTTGGGGTTTGTTCCAAGGACCCTGTGCACAGGCTGGGGCCTCCCTCTTGCTTCTCCTGTGTTGGGGACAATCCTGAGGCATGGGTGCCCTCACACCTCCCTCCCACCTGGCTTGTCTTCAGAAAAGACACTGAATGGACGTGCCTCAGTGTCCGGTTCAGTCTCACTTATGTGACCCTTTCATGACCATGTTCAGTTCGAGGTAGTGCTTGAAACGGGGTCTCCAGGAGCACAGCCCTAGGGAACTCGTCAGAAGGCAAGTGGCCTGGGGATGACACTGAGTGCATGGCAGAGGTGGGACAGTGAGACCAGCTGGTACCGAGGGTGGCACCGAGAAGTTAACCTCTGTGTGTGGTGCTGGGGCTCGATTCGGCTACGAGGGAGCCCAGCACTGCACATGCTGGCTGCCATCACCCTCAGAGTGTCCCTGACCAGAGGACTTGGCCCTTCTGGCTGACACAGGTGCATGGGCGGAGCAGGTGCAGGAGTCTCTGCTGTGTTCAGCGGATGAGGAGCGTGGCAGGGCCCCACAGTGCCGCTGATCATTCAACTTCTGGCTAAAACTTGGCTTACGTGAATATTTGAAAAGCAGTTGAGGGCCAAGGATCAGCTCAGTGGCGTGGCACCTACCTTGAAAAGCAGTTGATTTAAAGAAAGCAAAGGTTACAGTGTGCAGTGAAAGGTGAAGAGTGAAAATGGTACTAGATGTTCAGGGTGTCCAATAAGCGAATAATCCTCCTTCCTGGCCTCACAGGATGGTGCCCCTGGCCCCGCAGCCTGCCCGGGCCTCACCCCACCACACTGCCTGGCGCCTGGGTCCTGGGAGCAGCTCTGCAGCCAAAGCCCTGGGTGATCTGGTCTCCACCTTGCAGGTCTTGGGGCCAGTATGTTCAAAAGTGACGATTCCAGGTCACACTAATGTGTAAATGGCGAGGCAGTGGATGGCCACGGCGGTTCTGGAAAAGACCGAAGAGGGCGATTCGTTGTCCAGGTGCTACAACAGGCAACAAAGAAATAAAACAACCGGGACCGGGGAGTTAGCTCAGTGGTTCCGGCGCCTGTCTCGCAAGCGCAAGGACCCGGGTTCGATTCCCCGGTCACCACATAACAATACTGGGTGTGGAGACTCACCCCAGCAGCAACCAGTACCACATACCACAGTGCCGGGCGTGGTGGCTCACGCCTGTAATCCCAGCACTCGGGAGGCAGAGGCAGGAGGATTGCTGTGATAAGTTTGAGGCTGAGCTGAGGGCCAGCCTGAACCACAAAGCGAGACCCTGTCTCAAAAAAAACCTAAAAAAAAAAAAGAAATAAAACAACCGTAAGAGGAGATAAAACAGTCATATTGGCATCCTGGGTGTCACGGCTTCCACACACGCTGTGAAGGCGAAAGGGCCCGGCAGGGGAGCGTCAGTCAGCCGGGGTTCTCTGCGTCACACAGGAGCAGGAAAGAAGGTTCCGACTGTCTCACTGTGCGCGCCTGGGAGATCACTCTCCTGGGCCACACTCACCCTGGGTCTGCCCTGGAAGATGGCACGAGCTAACGTGAGCTAGACAACGTCCACTCTGTGCGCCCTCGGGCCTCCCCGGGCTCTTCCCTAGAACCCCGAAGAATGCTCCGCCTGGGCTCTGCTGTCCCCTGTCCCTCTCCGTGGTGAGGCAGGGCGGGCCTTGAGCTCAAGGTCTTCAGCACAAGATGGAGCCCAGCTTGAATTTCATACAATTCTTGCCTGACCATTGTTTTTACGGTTACTTTCCATTATAGAGATGGAAAAATGCTTCCTCATTCTGGCAGTAATACGAATTCCTCTACAGATCAATGTATTAGTCAGGTGTGGTGATGCACACCTGTCATCCCAGCCCCTGGGAGGCTGAGGCCGGAGGATCATCATAAGTTTGAGGACAGCCTGGACTATAGAGTGAGACCTTGTCTCAAATAAATACAGATTAATGGATTAGCCCATGTTACCCTGGGGAGGAACTCTCAAAGAGTTATGCTGAGAGAAACCCGATCCAGAGGTGTGACCTTGCCTAAGAAGTCTGCAGGGTGGATAGGTCCCTAGACATGAAAAAGCTTGGTGGTTGCTGGGGATATAGCTCAGTGGTTCTGGCATCTGTCTTGCAAGCCCAAGGACCCGGGTTCAATCCCCAGTAACCGCATAACAATACTGGGCATGGAGACTCATGCCCAGCAGCAATCAGCACCACATACGACAGTGCCGGGTGTGGTGGCTCACCCCTGTCATTCCAGCCCTTGGGAGGCAGAGGCAGGCGGATTGCTGTGACGTGAGTTGGAGGCTGAGCTCAGGGCCAGCCTGAACCACAAAGTGAGACCCTGTCTCAAAAAAAAAAAGCTTGGTGGTGGCAGCAGGCTGGGTGCGGGGCCTGGGAGTGCCCACTTGATGGGCACATGGTCTCCTTTTAGGATCATGAAGATGTTTTGCAGCTAGTGAGGGGTGGTGGTCACACAGGGAGTACTACAAGGCCGCTAATGTGCTCACTTTAAAATGGTTAATGGATGTGGTGTGAATTTCACCTCAGTAACTTTTACAAAAACAAACAATAAAAAGTCAGTTTGCTTAAGAATAGCATCAGGGGTTTTATTTTTATTTTATTTTATTTTTTAGTTTTTTGAGACAAGGCCTCACTTTGTAGTTCAGACTGGCCCTAAACTCACTGTGTAGACCATGCTACCCTCAAACTTTCAGCAATCCTCTGCCTCTGCCTCCTGACTTGCTGGGATTATAGGTCTGAAGTACTACGCCCGGCATTTTTGTATGTGGTACCAGGGATCAAACTCAGGACCTTGTGCTTGCCAGGCAGACTTCGGAACCAGCATCAGTGGCTTTAAAAAATGATTGGTAGGGAGCTCAGGGAGGCACTGGCTGAGAGGCTGGGGCCTCTGCTGGCTGGTGGCCTTGTTCACTGAGGCATTGGTGGGAACCCAGCCTTTCTCAGCCTTTAGGGAGCCCTCCGGGATGAATCTGTCCTCAGCGCCCTCTTGAGCCAGCGGCAAGGGGTTTCCCTACTTGGTGCATATTGCTTAACTCCCTAAGGAGCCTCAGTTTCCTCCTCTGTAGAGTGGGCGGGGCAGCTCTTGCCTCCCCAGCTTGCGGAACTACTTGAGTAGATGTGGTGCAGGGCCTGGAGGGAACGAGGCACCCTTGGGCTGCACTTCCGGCCTAGCACTACTCCTGGCAGAGCTGATGTATTTTCCTCCTGTCCTAGACTCAGTCTGCCATGCAAGGCTTGCACATAGTCGGCCTGAGGAAGGACATGTTGACTGGCATCCAAAGGGCTCCTAGAAGCCCCCTCACAGGGCACCTCCTTCCGAGTCTCCGGGCTTTGGTCCTGTAACCCCATCCCCAAGTTATACCTCATGTGCCTCAAGAAGGATCCGTGAGAACTTGAGTCAGACTCCACCCTCCTCTGCTCAGAAGCCTCCGAGGGCTCCCGCCTTGCTCAGAGTAGAAACCGAAGTCTACCCCATGCCCACAAGGCCTGACAGCCTGCCCTGATCCTCTCTGCCCTTCTCCATCCCCCACCCTCCTGCACGCCAGACTTCTTGCTGTCACTCACACCCTGGCCTCCTTGCCCCGGCTTCTCCCCATGCTGCTCTCATTGCCCAGGACCACCCATGGCTTTCTTCCTCACTCCTTCAGGCCTCCGTTCAAACATGGATTTTCAAGGGAGCTTTCCTCGGCCTCCCACATCCTGCTGGGTTCTGACACTCTTCTCCTAGAGGCAAATCCTTCACTGGCGTCCTGGCCCAGCCTCACCATCAGGGAGGAGAGACACTTCCAGGCCTCCCCCCTCTGGATTTAGGGCCTGGGTCACCCACATGGGGGGCAGATGGTGCTGGGCCATACCTCGCACAGAGACCTCTGCTGCCGCTCCCATGAGAGGCCGAGGTGGGAAGATGCATATCCTCCATAGCACTTACCTGACTTGCTGACGCAGGCCCTGCCCTGCCGCCTCACTCTGCCCCTCAAAGGTTCTAGGACAAGGCTAGTTAGTCAGAGGGAGCAAGAATTTGGATCTGGGCATCGTTGAAATACCAGCTGTCAGCTTCGCTCCAGAGCTGAGGATCCACTGAGGCCTCTGAGTAAGGGTTCAGGGGTGTCCCAGCACCAGGCCCCAGGGGTAGATGGGGGCGCTCAGGGCAGCCCCTCTCTCTCTGAGAGACTGCCCTCAGAACCAGGGCTCTGGTGAAGCCTTCGACCACATGGCTGGTGATGCTGGCCCTGGGCCAGGCAGTGGCTGCGAGGGTGGAGTGTGTGTGACAGAGCCACACTGTGGCTGGACGCCGAGCTGTTATCCCGCCCAGCACTCTGCGCTGGAGTCTGGCGGACACCCTTTCTATACAGGAGAGGCCTAAGGCTCAGTGTCACAGGACGTGGTCCAGGCCAGGGAGCTGGGAGGCGGCAGAGGGTGGACACAAGTCCAGCTTATCCTGACAGCACAAGGCCAGAGTCCTTGGTAGTGGATGGTTACCCAGCATCTCTATAAGGAGCAGGGAGCCCAGGTGCCAGTAAGAGGCCTGAGCTTCAGTTCATGTCCTCCTCCCCCTGCAGCCATGTGCTGGCCTTTTGTCCATTCATTCTTCGTCTACCCACCCTCTCCCATCGAGCCTCAGCCAGCCACCCGTCCATTACCCTGTCTACTTCCTCCACTCGCCCCGCCTCTCCATCAGCCTCTAGCCACCCACCCCTGCTTCTTGGTCTCATACGCCCTGGTTCTGACCTGTCTTTCCACATGTGCATTCAAATACCACTTGTCCAGCCCTTGCTTCCATTTTCCAGTCCATCCCATCCACTCAGACACACATCTGTCATTCCATCCGTGTGCCCATTGGTCTTTCCATCCAGCCACGATGGCTGCTATGTGGCGCCCTGAGATTGCTGTGCCTTGAGCCAGGAGGAACACGCCTAATTATGTTTCTGTTTATTTGTTGTTCCGAGAAGGCTAATTGTGGGGTTTGTAAATAGCCCTTTGATGGCTGGGGAGTTACTTAAGAGGACAGTTAAACAAACAGCCTCTGGGTGGAAATAGCCTGGGCTGTACACAGTGGCCTTGCAGGGAGGGGACGGAGTACCAGGTAGTGCTGGGACTTCTGGTCAGAAGGGAAGTCAGGACGGCAGGGACAGACATCATGCTGGGTGCCTCCTTTGTGCCGGATGTTAAGATCCCCACCCTGGGCAGGGGGCACCGAGGGCCAGGAACAGGAAGTTGTGGCTCAAGATCACATGTCTGGGAAGTAGTGCAGCCATGACACTATCACTGCAATCATGATGGTAACGAGCAAACAATCACGTGTCCCTGTATGTGCCCGGCACTAAGATCCTTCTTTACTTGGGTCCAGTGAGTTGAGCACCATTAGGATCCCCATTTCACAGGTAAGAAAACTGGGAGTGAGAGGTGTGCTGGGATTTCCAGCTCAGCAGCAGTAGAATTTTTTTTTGAGACAGGATCTTACTTTGTAGTTCAGACTGGCCCCCTGAGCTCTGCTTCAAACTCACAGCAATCCTCCTGCCTCTGCCTCCTGAGTGCTGGGATTACAGGCGTGAGCCACCACACCTGGCTCATCGCTGGTGGGCATGAGTCTCTATGCCCAACATTGTTGTATATGGTTACCGGGGATCGAACCCTGGCCCTTGCACTTGCAAGACAGATGCCAGAACCACTGATCTAAATCTCTGGCCCAGAATTTTTTTTTTTGAATTAAAATGTCTGGACACAAAGTCTCACTTTTGACCACCTAAGTCAGCAGAATGGAGTTTTTATGTATTTAACTGACGACCATGTAAATAGTTGGCCAAAATATTTTTAAAATCATCTTTTTATCTTACTATTGTATATCTTTAAAAAGACTATAAACTTATAATTTGATTATCATCCTTTGTATTACTTTAGTTCAAGGGGTAGAATACTTTTTGTGTAGTAAATATTTTTTTATTTTTTTGAAAGCTTTATTGGTACATTACATACACATATCATGATTGCAATCAACAATGAGAATTTGTACCAGTATATGACACAACTTAATTCTCATTTTCCCCATAGTCCTACGCACCCTACTACCCCCACCCTCTATATACATAGACTTTGATTTCTTTCTTGTTATAATTTCACTATTTTCCCCCTTCATCCCATTTCGCTTTGAGTATTTTCTATTTCACAATATATAACATGCCTTCTAGAACTCAGTTACATCTATATTTTCTCATACCAGAGAAAAGATGCGATATTTACACATCTGTGGCCTATTTATTTCACTTATGAGGATGTCAAGATATGTCCATTTATGTATAAATGATTCAAACTTATCATTTTTTATGGCAGAGTACAACTCCATGTAATAAATATTTTAAAGAGAAAAATGCCCACAGACTAGTAAGTGATCCTGACATTGTGTGCCAATAAATATTTACAAAAACAGATGGGGGCCACACTTGGCTTAAGGGATGTGGTTTGTTGATGGATGATTTTCTGCAGTACACATGTGTGTTCTGCCCCACAATGACAACACTAGCAATTTCCAAGGCTAACTCACCTGGACATTTCACCTCTGGGTCATTTGCTTGTCACATGCCCTGCATATCATTTATCTCCTTGCTTATTATTGGCAATTTCTGAAGAGATAAGCAAATTCCTTACATTAACCTAACTCCTTCATGCACAATGTCAATGAACGATCTCTTTGAATGTCCTCGGCGTGGTTGACCACTCGTTAGCGGCCCAGTGGGTGCTAAGGACCTCAGAAATTCCTCTTCCTGGCATCAAATTCTGTAAACTTTGGGTCTGAAAAAAAAATACTGTAAGTGAAAGCTGAGAAGTTCTGTGCCTGGGGCTCTGTTAATGTCTTCTCTCGGTGACAGAACAAGGAAATGAAAGGATGACATGGCAGGGGTATTTCAAAATGTACTCAGGGCTGGTGGGAACAGAAGAAGGGAGGCCAGAAAGATCCCCTTTCCCTACTGTCCCCACCCCTGGCCCTCCCCGTGCGTCTGTTTCCCAGCCATGGGGAAGGTGCTGCGGGGTGCTCGCAGGTTGGGAGACGAATGGCAACTTGGGTAAAATATTTCCACTGTAAATGTGGATGAAGGACTTCTCTCTGCAGTATGTAAGGAGTTCCTGCAGTACAGTAAGAAATAAACCTGCTGGAATAATGCACAGGGGATTTACATAAAATGAAATACAGAGGACAGATAAACACGAGATGTTCAGCCTGGCTGGTGATCCTGCGAATGTGAATTAAAACTATGGGGTGACATTTCCACTCCTCAGGCACACACAGACAAGACTGATGACATGAAGCATTCAGGAAGCAGTAGGAAAATAGGCAACACTACCAAACTCTGGCGGGGAAATTGGAAGACTTTCAGGAAGACAGTTTTACCGTGTCCAGGAAAACTGAACATACACACTTTCTACAACTCAGCAATTCTGTTATTTGTTGTTTCCCATAGAGAAACAGCTACCCACAGGCATGAGGGATTTAGACTAAGACAGTCTTAGAAGTATCCAGCCAGGCAAGGGTTAGACACCCCGCAGCAGCCCGGGGCTCCCCAGCCTCTGCCCGCTATCACATTGCTGCCGCTGAGCCTGCTAAGGCGCCACCTGCCAGATTCTGAAGCTGGGCTGGCCCGCTGGGAGCGGGGCTTACTGACCACATTCCCCGCCGACCTTACCCCGGGCTCCCCAGCCTCGCAGGCTCTCTAGTGCCCCATTTTATCTGGAACTTTCCACTCACATCTAGAAAGATGCACAGGCCCTGGATGATGCCTCGAGAGATCCTCAGGAAGGTGCACCACGAAGGGTGATGGGGCCACATCAAGGGATAGAATGTCCCTGTCCCCCAAAAGCTTTTCTCTGGTGCCCCACTGTCATGACCTTCATGAGGGTTGGGTCTATTTCTAGCATTTCCCTGAGTGAAATAAGACAAACCTGTGAGTGAGTCTGGCCCTTTTTCTCTTGTGCTGACATCACCCAGGGTCACTCCTGCCAGCGCTCGGCTCTGATCACCGTCTTCAGGGCGATCGCCGCCCATTCCTTCATCCGTAGATGGGTCCTGGGACTCCAAGCAGGTGCTGTTTGTGGAGGGTGTGGTGAACGCTGCGCAGTGTTTCTCGGTGAATATCTGTCTGTATCACGGCTGGCTCCTGGGGCCGGTGCCCATTTCCCTTAACCAGAAATCGCCGAGCGCCCAGGGCTCATGTCACTGTGTATGGGCCCCAGCCTCCCTGAGCTCTCTGGCGGCTCCGCATCTTTACCAACTTGGTAACTTCTGTGCTTCCGCTTGGGCTGTTCTGGCAGGTGTGTCAGGTTGTCCCTCTTCGACTTTATCTGCATTTCTGGTTGATGAAGAACAGGAAGTACCCATCCCGGCTAACTAACCTCGGGGCACCTCCTCTGTGAAATGCTCACTCCAGTCTGCCTTTTATTTATTGGATCGAAGTGATTTTATTAATGGCTTTTGTGTTAAACTGTTCTGTCAGCAAGGACTCCCCAGAGAAACAAACTCACAGAAGGGTGTGTGTGAGTGTGTGTGTGCGTGAGTGCACTTTACATTTAATTGTGAAAATAATTGGCTTGGGCTAGGGATACAGCTCAGTGGTTCCGGCGCCTGTCTTGCAAGTGCAAGGACTTAGGTTCGATCCCCGGTAACCACATAACAATACTGGGCATGGAGACTCACCCCAGCAGCAACCAGTACCACATACCACAGTGCTGGGTGTGGTGGCTCACACCTGTAATCCCAGCACTCGGGAGGCAGAGGCAGGAGGATTGCTGTGATGTGAGTTTGAGGCTGAGCTCAGGGCCAGCCTGAACCACAAAGCGAGACCCTGTTTCAAAAAACCTTAAAAAAAAAAAAAAAGAAAGAAAATAATTGGCTTATACAATTATAGAGGTGGCAAACCTGAGGTATAGGTCAGGCTGGAAACTCAGGCAGGATTTCTATGCTATGGTCTAGACTAGAGGCAGAATTCCTTCTTCTATAGGGAACTTCAGTGTTTACACTTAGTATTCAACTAACTGGGAGAGGCCCACCCACATTATGGAGAGTAATTTATTTCACTTAAAGTCACTCATTGGAGATGTTGATCATTCCACAGAATACCTCCACACAGTGTTTGTTCAAATGACAGCACCATCATGTGGTCAAGATGGCACAAGGGTGCTTATGTTTATGTTGTTCGTAACTCTGATCCCTACACACACACACACACACACACACACACACACACACACACACACACACTGATATTCAGTATGTGCTTGTGGAGTGAATAGGTGGGCAGGTCGGCAATGAATCATCTCTTCCAGCTTCACTTATCCCATCCCTGGGCTACGGGTCCCAATTTGTCTGTTTTGATACTCCATCCTCCATGCCCGAGCAGAGGACTTTACAGTGTTCCCAGCACTGGGCAGAGTCCCTGTTCCTCCTCTCCTGAGGCTGAGACGCAAAGCCCTTTCCCCTTTTCTCCCGGTGCCATTATAGCCAGATGAGTAGCTGCTGGCAACTTTGCTTTGAGACTTCACCTGTCAAGCCAGGCCCTGGGGCTCCCATGTCCCCTGGGTAGGGACTGTGATGGGGGCAGGGCATGATGGGAGACACTGTGGCTGGGCGCAGAGGTCGTCCCTCCCCAGTCTCTGCCTGTCCCCTCAGCCCTAAATCTATTTGAGATACCCTGACAAGCCTCTTTCCTGCTCTGTGTCCCTTTTCTCCTCTGTGAAGTGAGTTGGGGGTCAGATCAGATCTCGCAGGGTCCACCCCACTGGGAACCCCAGGCCCACCAGATGCAGGCAGGCACCATCATTGCCAGACACCCGGGCCGTGCTCCTTGGGAGACAGGCAGGAGTCCCGAGTGCTGCTGCTGGGTGCTGTGGAGCTGAGCTTCAGGTCTGGCCACCTCCTCTTGGGCCAGAGCCAGAGTGGACAGGCAGCCATTGCCCTGCGGGGCTGGCTCTGCCAATCAGAGGCAGTGCCCATTTGCCAGTCTCCTGCCTTTGTCCAGCTCAGAACTGGATCTTGTTCAAATAAACTCAAAGGCCAGATGGATAATTACAGCAATGATTGGAGATTTTGGCAGCGGCAAACTGCACCTAAACACCCTCAGGTGTTGGGATAATCGGCTCCTCACCAGCCTGCTCTGAAGTCTGTTCCCACCATGCAATCAGAGCAGAGGAGGAAGCCCAGCCCTCAGCGTGGCTGTTTCCAGCTCCTTGGACTCTCAGGGCCACTGGTAACCTTCCTGCATGTGCAGCCTGGCTCCCTGTCCCAGTGCCTTTGCACGTGCTGTTTCCTTGGAAACAGCTATCCGAGGACTGAGTATAAGGTGCACCATTGAGAGGTGATCTCAGGAAGCATCCAAGACAGGAAAGGAAGCAAATAAACTCATGTATCCAAGTAGTCATGTTTGGGGCCAGCTGGACCTTTCTGACCAGGACCCTTGGAAACGTGGGAGGGAGCTATTCCAGATTTTAGGAACTTCTGGCTGAGTCTGCACCCAGAGCTGGACCAGAGTTCTATGGACGTCATAAATGAGCAAGCGTGATCACATCTGGGAGCACCGGCAGCAGGTACTGCAGATGTTTATTGGTTCCTCACCTTTTCCGAGCAAATGCCGATAGCCCCCTGAGAAGCCAGCGTAGAAGTCCCCACCTCTTCTAGTCTTCCAGGTCAGCCAGTCACATAACACCAGCCACGTTCCTTACACGAGCTGCTAATATTCGCATCAGTCTCCAGGGTAACAAGGGCTGTTCTAATCACTTCCTGCCCTGCTGGAGAATGAACGCAGCAAGCACACAGCGTGGTGTCAGGAAGTCCAACATCCACTCCAGCAGCCTCTCTGGACCAACTCTGCTCGTTATACCTGTGTTATGTTTGGGGGACAGATGGGCACGGGGACTGAGAAGGCATTCTGGCTCACTGATGTTTCTTCTTTCCCCTGAAGCTTCCTGGTACTTCTGTCAAGGACATGTTAGCTAAGCCAGTGCCTCCCAGTCTTCCTTAGTGCTTCTCAGAGATAGCTGTGTGTGTGTTTGTGTGTGTGTGTGTGTGTGTGTGTGTGTGTGTGTGTCTGGCACTAGGGATTGAATCCAGAACCTTTGTACTAAGCTACTTTGCCATCCAGTTTTCTAAAATAAATTTTTAAAAAATTTTAAGACAGGCTCTCACTAAGTCACTAAGTTGTCCATGCAGGGCTTTGATTTGTGATCTTCCCGCCTCAGCCTTTCAAAGTGCTGGGTGTGTGCCACAACACCCAGCTGGAGAGCATTTTTTAAAATGTCAGGGGCTGGAGCCCCAGCCCTACAGATCCAGATTCAGTGGCCAGAACCACTCAGAGAACTCAGGGCCGGCAACGGACCCACAAGGAGAGAGCGGGTGGGACCCCGAATTTAAGAGGCCGGGAACAGTCACTGGGGTCCACTGGGATAAGAGTCGGAGGAGTGTGGAAGAAGCGCTGGTTAGGAAGGAGAAACTGAGGAACTAGCCCCCACAGCCACAAGGTGGGCATGCGGACCAAGCTCAGGGCCACATGGGCAGACAGAAAGCAGATTCTGTCGTGTAGCTCCTGGCCACCATTGCCAGGACCTTTAGGAAGCCGTGGCCCACAGCCACCCCAGGGCCACTGCCGGAGCCTCTGCGATGGGCCCGGGAATGTGAAACCCAGGCTGAGACCTCGGGACTCAGGAGTCCAGCAATCTCAGCTCTTTTTCCCCAGAGGTTAATTTATCCTGTAATAATATCACAAGGACAAATACTGACAAATACAAGGACAAAAGCTGAGGACCTACAACATTCCACGGACTTGCTGAGAGCTTCGCATACAGCATCCCACAGTCTTATGGAGCAGGTTGAGAAACTGAGGTCTGGTGTGGTCAGCTCCTCACAGCTCTTCAGTGGCCAGGCCTCGGGTGTGCAATTGTGACCCTGGAGTTGGGGGCCACCTTCCATCCTGTCTCCTCGAAAGTGGCTCCCTCTGATGCCCTTTGACCCAGTCATTTCCACAGCTGCAGGATGGTTACGGTTCCCATAAGTCCCTTGTGGTCTCTTTTTTTTCCCCCTCAAACCTCAACACACAGACAAATCCCACATCATAAAGGCTGAGTGGGTTTCAGAGGTAAGAGCTTCATTCCAAAGGTCACGGCTTCATGAGTTATGTTTATTAGAGCTTATTTTAAATTGTTCCCCAAACCCCATGAAAGGTGGGAAGTCTTAAAATTACTTCTCCCCAAACTGGCGCCGCCTTGCCTGGAAACTCTCTGACCTACCTCATAAGAAATTATTAATTATGATTTGTTTTTATAATTGTCCACTTGGAGTCTGGGATGTCACATGCTCTAACTTGTCCATCCTTTAAGAGAAGGAATCAAAGGTTCAGGACAATCAGTTATATTTAACTAGTGGAATTTCTTGGGCTCAGCCCTGGATTGGCTGTGTGACCTTGGCAAATCTTGTTTGCTCTCTGGACCTCGAGTTTCTAGTTGCAGAATAAATGTACATTAACAGCTATCATATGACTTAGCATATTTATTTCCCAAACCATGAATGTGTCACGGGTACCAAAATGCTTTAAGATGTATGTGCATGGATGTTTTATAAATTGCATTTTTATTTGAAGTTTCAAATTTAACAATATTACCAACAGTTCATTTGTAGATGCAGACATTTCTGGTTGTTGGGAGCAGGAGTTTTGCTTCACATAACCATTCACACATTCTGAGTAATGTCACTCATAATATGTAATCCCAAGGTCACCTTGAAGATTGACATCCATCCAGTAACAAAGAGAAGACCGACGGGGAGGAGGCACCATGCCAGCCATTTTGACCTGGAATAATAGACACATCACTACCCTTAAAAAATTGGCCGGAGCTGGTCACATGGTTCGGCCCAAGTGCAGAGCCAGTTGGGAAATGTAGTATTAACTGTGCAACTACAGAAAAGCTACACTTTGGAGGAAGAACATGAATCTTTAGTGGATCCTTGACCATTTCAGTATTCTTTTTCAATGAATAATTTTTTTTTTTTTTTTTTGAGACAGGGTCTCATTTTTGTGGTTCGGGCTGGCCCTGAGCTCATCCTTGAACTCACAGCAATCCTCCTGCCTCTGCCTCCCGAGTGCTGGGATGACAGGCGTGAGCCATCACGCCCGGCACTGTGGTATGTGGTACTGATTGCTACTGGGCGTGAGTCTCCACACCCAGTATCGTATGTGGTTAACTGAGGATCGAACCGGGTCCTTGCACTTGCAAGACAGGTGCTGGAACCACTGAGCCAAATTCCTGGCCCCTCAGTGAATAAATCTGAGGAGCAGAATTTGTCACCTTATGTATCAGTGAATTAATATATACAATTTTCTGGAAGTAGGAGGAATCACTCTGTGGAATGTTGAGGTTTGCTACGTAGCTGCAAGAGTGAAGATAGACTGATACTGGCAGAGGGACAGACACGGATCAGTGACTAGAACAGAGTGCCCAGAAGCAGACCAGAGCAACTCAGTGCATGGTGCTGGAGCCCTTGAACATCCCTATGTGAGGAAAAAGTCACTCAGAAAGATTGTTGAGACAGGAGTATAAAATAATTAGATGAAAAAGGACAGGAGCAAGTCGACTTCAGGATCTGAGGCTGGGCAAGGAATGGTTAGATGTGGGCGCTAAAAACCTCCATCAGTGGCAAAAACTGGTGACTTGAACCCCTCAGAATAAAAAATGTCTGCTCTGTGAAAGGCTCTGTTAAGAATATACAAAGGCAAGCTACAGACTGGGGGAAGATGTTTGGAAACCACCTATCTGATGAAGAACTAGTATCTACAATGTGCCGAGAATGCTTAGCACTGAGCAGTTAAAAAAATTCAAGTAGGAAATGAGCCAAAGACAGGAAGACACATCCCACTGAAGCGGATGCACAGATGCAAATGTCCTCAGCCCCCCTGGGAAATGTGAACTAAAGCTGAGGGAGCTTTCATCTTCCCTATCAGAATGACCAAAACACAGTAAGGACAAACCTGCGAGCACTGGAGAAACGTTCCCTGTGCATTCCTAAAGGGAGTGTAAAAGGGTAGAGTGTTCGTGGCTTATGACGACCCTGGGAAGGAGCATTTCCTGGATCTATAATCACAGAGTTATTTCTGCAGAAAAACCTGTGTACAAGCTAGGAGTGGTGGTGCCTACCTGTAATCCCAGCACACTGGGAGGCTGAGGCAGGAGGATTTCAAGTTAAACCCCCGTCTGAGCAATTCAGTGACGGAGTGAGACTCTATCTAAAAATAAAAAAGGGCTGGGAATGAAGCTCAGTGCAGAGGCCTGAGTTCAGCCCCCGGTGCCACGAACTACACGAATAACGACCCTCACCCTCAAAACTTGTGCATGAGTGTTCAGAGAAATTTGCTTCATAAAAGGCCAAAACTGGAAATCACCCAGAAGCCCTTCTCGGGTGAATAATTAAAGAAACCGAGTACATCTATGCCGTAGGATGGTGCTCGGCAGTGGAAAGGATTGTAATGTTAACACAGACGACAAATTAAATGAAGCTGAGTGAGAAAGCCCAACCCAGGTCATATACGGTGTGATTCCATTTATAGAATTCTTGAAGCCACACAGTTATAGAAATGGAGCTGAGATTAGTGATTGCCCCAGGTCAGGGCAGGTCGAGGTGGGGAATGGATCTGCCTGTGACAGAGCAGCGTGAGGGCTCTCTCGGGGCTGGTAATGTTCTCTGTCTCGGCGATGTCAGTGTCATACCCTGGCTGAGATGTACCGTCATTTCACTGGGTGGCGTTCCTGAGGGAAGTTGAGAAGGGGTACTGGGTCTCTGTTTATTTCAGCTGCCTGTGAAGCTACAGTAGCCTCAGAAGAACAAATCTGATAATGACACAATATCCTGAGGCGCATCTCTGTATCCTTGGGAGTATGAAGGCACTGTAGGAGTCTAGGGAATCTCAGATGTCATAAGTAGTACAGAAATGGCTAACGCCAGGCTGGAGATTTAGCTCAGTGGTTCTGGGGCCTGCCTCACAAGTACAAGGTTCTGAGTTCAATCCTTGGTACCAAAAAAAGAGAAATGGCCAGTTAGGGGACAGCCTGGTGCACAGATAAGCTTGCCTGTCCCCTCCCTAGCCTAACCTGTTTCCCCACCTGTGAGGACCTGTTTGTAGGTTGCCATGGTGACACAGTGAAACCATTTGTGAAGTGCTCAGAGCACAGTGCTTGCCGGTCTACGGGGTCCCCGACCCTTCTGCCCAGGCTGGCTGGTGCCCTCTGTGGAAGGAAGAGCACGGGGATGTGGTGGGCTCAGGTGGGGCCACAGCCCACAGGCTCCTTTCTAGGTGTCCCCAGAAGGCCTGTGTTCCTACTCCCCAGACCCCAACCATCTTGAGTGACAGGCGTTGTAACTGTCTCTGCTTGACCCAGGGCAAAGGAAAACCGAGGCCCAGAGAGCTGCAAGGACTTGACCGAGATCACAGGAGCAGTAGGCGGTAGAGCCAAGGCCGGGGCCTGGTCCGCCTGACTGAGACCCAGTGTCCCTTTCGTGCAAGTAGCAGCCTTGCTGGAAATGGACAGCAGCCCTGGGCCAGTGGGAGACCGGACAGCCAAGCCTCCTCTAGCTCATTCTGCCAAGCTGGTTCTGGGGCTTTTAAGTACAGAATCAGTGCTACTGCTCAGGGGCTGCTTCCTGGGTAGACGTGAGGACTTGGACTTTAGTGTCAGCTGCCTGGGGACCACCGAGACTGCCAGGGACACCGGGGGTGACCCCTTGTCCACCTTGGCCTGGCAGACAGTGAGGTTGGGAGAGATGCAAGGTGGCCGTGGTTGAGACAACTTCCTTTTGGGTAACAGCATTTACTGAAAAGCAATTCTGCTTTTAACACCAGAAGTTCACCACCCTTGTGGGCAGGCACCTAAAATACCTTCCTGTGCCAACCACAGCGACCTCCATGCTGCCTGCCTCCACCCCGGACAGTTTCAATTTGGTGTTGAGGGAAAATACCACAGCATGGGAGGCAGAGCGAGGGGCTGGGTGGCCCCTTCCCGGCTGTTACTGGAAAGAGCGGACACACTCAGAGCGAAACTGGCCTCCTGATGATTTCTCTTCCTTTTACAAGAAAAAGAAAGTGACTGCGCTCACAGCGAGCCTGACTTCGCAGGCCAGGGACTTACGCCGGCCACCTTGCCTATCGCCCATTTGCTAGCACCAAGGTCCTTTGAATGGCTTGATTTATTTCATTGTCAAAGATCTGCCATGCACATGGAAGGGGACGCCCCATCCCAGGCGGGCAGCCCCAGGATGGCGGAGCTGGGCAGGCTGGGGGAAGGAATGGGCATGCGGCAGGGCCAGGGCACCTCAGAGAGCAGCCGCCTATGCTGCAGGCCTCTTGACTCACACAGACCCGGAAGCCGTAAGTGGGAATGTGCTGGGTTTGGGAAAATGGGGAATCTCAGTCCCACCTCTGTCCTTTTCTGTCTGTGTGGACTTGAGAGAGTGACTTCGCCTCTCTGAGCCTCAATCCCTCACCTTTAAGATGGGAATCATAACTGGAAGTTAAGTCGTGACCTTCCTGTGTGCAAGGCCCTCCCACGGTTCCCAGCTCACTCGGCAGAAAAGCCCTCCGTGGCCTGGCAGACCTTCCATGGTCTGAGCCGTGCTCCCTTCCAACCTTGCCACCTCCACCGAGTCTGCCTCCGGCCCTCTCCTGAGGCCACAGGGGGCCTCTGTCCCTCCAGCTGCCTCAGGGCCTTTGCACTGCCCGCATGGCCTTTCCTCCTGAAGCTCCGGGGCATGCTCTGATCTCCTCTCTCCCCAGGCTCCCTTATCACTGAGTTAAAGACTTTGCACAGCCCTTACCCCTATAAGACATTATTATTTGGGGAGCCCTGCCCTCCAGACTGTAAGCTCCAGGGCATGGAGTATGGTTCTGCCCTCTTCTCCATTAAATCTGCTGCCCTTGACACAAATAGATGCCCATCCAAGTGTGGAACTGTGGCAAATAAGGACGGGACAAGGAGAGTGTCGATAATTCAGCAGGGGTTCAGGAGTTGTGTGCAGAGTGGCCAGTCCCTTTCTGCCTGACTGGCACCAACCAGGTGCCAACTGCCTGCTGATCTCCTTCCATGAAAGCCTGCAGGGGGGGGAGGTGTGATTCCCAGAGGACTGAACCCAAGGCTTCCACACCGAGCTGCATCCCCGATATAGTTTTTGTTTATGTTTTGTTTTGAGACAGAATTTTGTTAAGTTACTAAGTTGCTCAGCCCAGGCCCAAACTTGAGATCCTCTTGCCTCAGCCTCTGAGAGTGTTGGGATTACAGATGTGTGCAATACTCTCCTGGAAGGCTTCTCCTGAGAGGTGCAGACACGGGCTGAGAGTCCTCATCTCTGGGCTCCTGGCCCCTTGGTAGGGGTGCCAGTGACCCAGGGTCTGGCTGAGATGCAGCTGGTGGCACTTCAGCTCATGAGAGGGGCTATGGCTTTGAAGGCTATAGACCTAGGTCTCTGGCCTTGGCTCCATGGCCTCCCTAGAATGGGAAAGGTCTGGGCTCTGGAGAGAGACTTTATCAATGCTCTACTTCTGGAAAGTTCTGTCCCAGGAAGGGCAGATGCTTGAGGAGATGCTGGGTATGGGCCAGACTCTGAGACCAGGACCCTCAACCAGGTCCTGCAAAAGAGGGACTTTTTAGAGGTCAGGCCCAGGTTCCTTGCAGGCCTGCCTGTGACTCAGGCCCCGGGTCTCCGAGAGGTTCAGCCCTGCCTGCCTTAGTTTCCCTGTTTGTACTTCTCAGAGAGGCCCAGGGGTCTGGTCAGTGAGCTATGACCTCTCCCTCAGCCTCTTCTGTCCCCAGAATGAGGCTCCGACCTCCAGGCCCAGGCAGGGCCTGTTTTCTATCCCTCTGTCCTGTATCAGAGTGCTGCTCTGCCCATCACCCCATCAGAGCTGCCTCGTGCGAACTGCAAAGCGAGATACAGGTGAGAGCCTGGAGACCACTCCTGTGAGACCCAAGCAGGCCCCAAGGAGCTGCCCCAGGATAAGTCCCATCTGGAGATGTGTCTGTTGTGGTCCTTGAAGTAATTTTAAAAACTGAAGCAGTGATCAATATTTCAGATATGAGGCTGTTCTACATAAAATCTACTTCTCTGGGTTTTCTTGGTAACAGGAAGATCTGGCCCATGGTAGGGGGATGGAATGGAGTCCCTGGTAGAAGGCAGCTCATAGTAGTCACTCTCCTGCTTAGCCAGTCTCTGCATAGTTCACTGTCTTCACGTAAGTTGCCTGCCAGGGTCCTGCAGTATGAATAGGAGTTTGCCAGACAGAGGGGTAAAGAAGAAATCTAGGAAAGAGGAGTAGGAACGTCAGCGAGACTCAGCCACTTAACAAACCCATGTTGATGCCTACTCTCTCCTCAGAGGCAGACAGCAGGACCCCAGGTGAACTCAAGTCCCTGTCCTCAGCCTTGGGTTTCTCAGTAGGGAGCAGCCGTTAGTCCCCCTGGAGACACTCGGCTCTGTGTGGAGACACCTGGTTGTCATAGCTCACAGGACAGTGTTCAAGGCGCCCAGGCGGTGATCCAGCCTCCTATGGCAGGGTCTGAGGAGGAGACCCGGGAGCAAAGAGCTGAAGCCAACAGGACCAGCCAAGGAACACCGGCTCTGCTCTCTGCAGAAACCGCTTGGGCGCAGGGGCACAGCTGCCTGAGACCGGAAACAGGAGGGAGATGTGCTGCTAAGCACCTGTCCCTGGCCACATGGGACAGTCCCCCGGGGCTCACCCCTGGGTCCCGGGCTCCTCGGAAAGGGTGATGATCTCTGATTACCTTCTGCCATTCAGTCAGCAAACACCTGTCTGGATTGCACAGGGTCTCACTGGAGGGAGCCTCTCCAGGGACAGCTGCTGTCACCAGCCACACCCACGGCACATAGTGCGTGCAAGGAAAGATGCTTCGGAGGAGGAACAGAAAGGGTAAAGGAGGAAACCAGCCCAGTCTGTCAGGACAATGGTGTGGCCAGCGCCAAGTGAGCGTCAGCTGGGTGCCAGGCCCCTCCCCTGTGTGGGGCTCTCATGGCCTGAGCACCTCTGGGGAGGGGATAGTAACCATGCCAGGCCAGAGCCTGGCAGGCAGTTGCTGGCATAACCCCACATTATGGGCGAGGAGACCCAGGCTCAGAGAGAGAGAGACCACTTGCCCAAACTCACACAGCCTGAGCGTTTTTCATGTAGACTTGACACTTGTGAACAGCCCTGCTCCCCAGAGCCCTGGCTGCCCTTGTCAGCTAATAAGTCCCCAGGAGTCGGGGAGGAGGGTGGCCAGGGAGTTGGCCCTTCAGGGTCTGCAGGACTAGGCAGGAAGCTGGGAGCAGCAGGGTCCCTGGGTGGGCAGGAGGGGCTGCCAGCTTCCACCCCCACGAGTGGCATTCCTGCCAGCAGAGCCTGTCGAGAGGTGTCCCATGCTGCAGCGGTTGACAATGGCCCCTTGTGTGGGTGCCTGGGGGGAGCAGGTGGCACTGTTCCCTATGATGCCTTTTGCCAAGGCTGCTGGGGGATTGGCCTGGGCCTCAGGGCATGCTGGATCGGCACAGGCTGCTCTGGCTCACGAGGGTGTATGTGTGAGTGCACACGCATATGTGTGTGTGTGTGTGTGTGTGTGTGTATGCATGTGTCTCAGCCCCGTCTCAGCCCGGGGCTCCCAAGCTGTGGCTCCCTGCTAGTGTGCCCACGCACGTGCACAGCTGTGGCCGCCGAGTCTGAGCAGGCCCGAGGCCTGGCATCTGTCATGCTGGCCCGGGTGTGTCTGGCGGCCTTCGAGCACCTTTGCGGCCCTCTGTGTCTGTCTGGGGAGCATCTTTCACCATGGGCCAGTGGGGCCGAGCACACTGGGCCACTCCTAGGCTGAGTCCTCCCGGAGCTGGAGCCACTGGAGGGCCATGGGCACAACATGGCTGGTGGTGGTTTGTGGCTGGGCCACTGGCTCCAGGTGGAGATAGACCGGAGGGTGAGCCAGAAGCTGCCACAGTCAGTGTCCCTGGAGCAGAGCCACGGAGGGGGTGGCAGGGAGCCCTGTCCACTGCCCATTGCATGAAGACGCAACTAGGGCAGGTGGGAGAGAAGCTGAGGCTAGGAGTCTGGGACTGAGACAGTAGGAGAGCCAGCTCTGCGCCTCCACCTTGGCTGCCTGCCCCATCCCAAGTCCCTTCTTGTCCTGAGGTTCTGTGCTAAAGACAGGGAACTTGGAGTCCTGACAAGAACGAGGATTCTGGAGGCTGAGGGCTTGGGTTCGAATCCAGCCTCGGCTGTGTGGCCTTAGGCAGGCTGCTTGGCCTCTCTGTTGTCTGCTCTGCTTGGCCTGGTGAGTGGGAGTGCGTTTGCATGTTTCCCAGTGCTACGGCACAAACAGGCCAAGTGACGGGAGTCTCGGCATCTAACACACCACTGCTCCTGCTCCTTATGATGGCCTTGGGGCTTGGGTCACAAAGCGGGGACTTTGGAGAGTTGTGTGTTGGGGACAGCGTCCTGCAGTGGAGGGTATGTGAGGTATCCTTGAGAGTGTAACAATCAGGGGACTCATGTGAACGGGAGGGATCCAAAGTGTGTGTCTGGGCTCCTAATGGGAACAGGCTCCTCCCCTTTCTGCAGTTCTGCCCCTTGCTGGTCTGCTCAGCCCTCAGATCTGGCGTGTGCCAGCGTCAGCCTCTGGGCCCTGGCTGGAGCCAGGAGCCCCTGTGAGCTGTGAGGGGAGCCAGCTAGGTGCTGGGTGCTGGGTGAGCTCCCTTCGGTGCCCAGTCTCTGTTTCCTGAGCAAAGCCTGGATGGGCCTGCTCTGTCCTCTCCTCCTGCCCTCCTGGGTCCCCGAGCTGGCTGCGTCCACAGAGGCACCCAGGCAGCTTGGGGAGGAGGCAGGGGCAGCTGGCCTCGGTACCTGGGGCGAGGGGCTTTGCTCAGCACAGTAGGAGCCGGGGTGTTGCTCTGGAGCCCCCAGACTCTCTGCTGCCCAGGGCTCAAGTCTCTCCTCTGTTCTAGTCACACACGTTTATTGGGTGGCTAATATGTGCCCAGCCCTCAGGGGATGGGGAAAGCCCTCCAGCAGGGCTCTGCTTGGCCTGTTTTGCAAAATAGCAAAGAGGTCCTGTGGCTGTGGCTGTGGCTGGGCCGAGTGACCCAGTAAGGCAAGTGGAAGGTGAGATCAAGAGGTCAAGGGTCAGAGTGCGCAGGTCTTAGGGCAAGGAGCCTCTGTCTCCAAGTGCTCCAGAGACCTGGGCAGGGACCTGCCTTTCAGGTCCTGTCCTAAAAGGTCTTTGCCTTGTAAAGAAGCGTCAGTGCTCTGGGGAGGGCATGCTATTGTGGAGAGGTGAGAATGGGGTTCAGGTATCCTCTGAAGTTGGGGCTCACAGGATTTTCTGAGGGGACGAGGACCCTGGGGAGGCAGAGAGCACACAGCTTCCGAGGGCCTGGGAGGCCGCTGGGCGCTGTCAGCCATAGTGACATGGGCCTGGCGGCTGCTGTGTCCAAATCTGGACACACACAGCAGCACACACCACGAACCTCTCTTCCTCTCCTCTTTCCTGACTCTGCCACCCAGTCCCTCTCTGGACAGCAGTGACAGCTCACTAATAGTCCTCCCAGCCTCTCCTGTGCTGCCCTTTCCTCTTCCACAACCCTTCAGTGTTCAGAGAGCGCATCTCTAGATCTTTCCTATTCTGCTCTCTAAATGCATGACTCCCAACGAAGTCCAGACTCCATGGCTGGGTGGCCCAGGCCTTTCACGATCTGTCTGACCTATTTTCCACAGCCTCCTGGACTTTGGTCCCTCAGACATGTCCTGTCCCTTTCCCACGGTCTAGGAGTAGGAAACCCTGGCCTCTACCTCCGTTTGCTCTTTCAGGATGCATCTCTCCTGTACGCATGTTATATCTTGATGCCACACACGAGCAGTTGAAGATGCAGCCTCTACAGGGTTTGGACCAACAGCACCCGGTCCCCCTTCTTGGGGAAATGGTTTCACTTTGTCCCCTGGTATACTACCACCCCTCAGGACTGGATAGTGAGCTGACCAGTCTCCATGTTGGACTCGCACACCAGGCCCAGGCTACTTTGATGGGCTAGGCTGGGAACCCGAGAGGCTCTTTGGATGTCAGCCTCTGTGGCCCCTGTATCTCCATGAGCAGAGAGACCCTTGAGCATGCAGCCAGAGGAGGGCAAGGCACAGAAACCATCCTTCGTCCTCCTGGCTGCAGTAGCCTTGATTTCTCTGGGAGCAATGGGGGAGGCAGCACTGCCCAAGGACTCGATGAGGCTGCTGTGCAGGGATCCTCATGGCCGGCGGCCTGGCCACTGTCCTCTGAGAAGGAAGGGTTCCAGCTGGGCACCATGGACATGGATCACCAGGGACTCCCTGTGCACCCCCAAAGCAGGAGACTCCTTCCCAAGTTTCTCAGTCTCTGGGCCACTGGGACTCAGGACTGGATATCTTCCTATTTGGGGCCATCCTGTGTTGGCAATCTCTGGCCCAGAACACTCCTTGTCCCCAGCTGTGACCCCCCCAAGTCTCCAGGCTTTGCTTAGAGTCCCCTGTGGGGAGAATCAGCCCCGGCTGAGCAGTGCTCTGCCGACCTTTTCCTCCTTATGCTAACCGCCACTCAGCCACTTCCCCTCACGTTCGCTGCCTGGCGGGTGACTTGTCATCTCTCAGGGGACACTGTGATCCTTTTTGTGACCTCTCTCTGATGTGGTCCTGAGTCACCCTGAGACAGCATCTCCTTCACCTTTGTCCCCAAACCCCTGCCCTCATTCTCAGAAGGAAACGAATGGTAACCCTGATGTCAGCTGCCAACTCCAATTGCATTGTGCATGCTGCACTGGTGTCACTTTGAGGAAGGTCCCACACGGCTGCACGTGCTACACGAGGCCTGAAGCCTGGTGGGCTGAGGAACTCGATAGTAGAAGAAACCTGTGTGAGCCTCCTCAGTCAGGAGTAGAAATGTTGTCGTGTTTAGACATTTAGTGAAGGGCTTTGCAGGAAAAAAGTTAAAAGAAGTAAGCTAAGTATTTTGAAGGAATCATCAGGTCCTTCTTAGTCAACAAATATTCCTATTGTGGACACAACCCAGCAGGTGCTTTTCACCAGCAGAGCGGACATAGCAGGGAGATCTCCAGAACTCATGGTTTAGTGGCATGTCAATCAATACGAACCAATAATCAATCAATCCATCAATCGATCAAGGATCTGAAGGTTTGATGTGGAGCCCACCTGGTCCCAGGAATTAATAGGACTTCATGAGATCTGAGACGGAGAGACCATAGCCGTTCTGGACTTTGGGGGTCACTATAATTTCTGAAAAAAAACCATAACATGGGCCCTGTCTCAGAGGGTAGACAGGGGACAAAGCCAGAGAAGACCTTGATGTGTCACCTCCATGTGACCTCACAGGCCCCCAGGTGACTGCTGGCCCCAAATTCTGGCTCTGAACCCAGCCCTAGCCCTTGGAGAGTGTGATCCAGGGAAGAGCCTGTCCTCTCTGGCCTCTGCTTCATCATGTGGACCCAGGGTTACAGTGAGGAGACAGGAATGACATGTGGATATTAGGAGGGACTCATGGTTCGATTCCTTGTCGTCTGATGGCTGTTGCTTCCAGAGAGGCTGAGTGACAGATTCCTGTCTTCACAGACGCCAGTGGGAGCTGCAGACCTTGAGGTCCCTTCGATAAGGCAGGAGCTGAGTGAGACCTGTGTGACAGGACAGCGGCCATGACTTGGCTGCCACAGGGAATGACCCCTATCACGCCAAAGTCACTGGCTCCAGGAGAGCCAGAGATTCTAACTGTGATATAAACTCCAGTTTGTTTTTATTTTAGTATTAGGACTCGAACTCAGATACTCCAATTTTTAATTAAGGAAAAGCACCAGCCTCCCTGTCTCCCACCTTGTGATCAAAGAGGGACACTGACCAGTGAGACCAGGGAGGGCGCCACTGGAACCTCACACCATGCCTGTGGTCTGGGAATGGCAAAGCCACTTGGGAAACATCAGGCAGTTCCTACAGGGACAGAACTAAGGCATTGGAACCCCACCATCCCATCCCCAGGTCTACACCCCAAAGAACCGAAAGCCTGGGTCCACCTGGGTCAGACTTAGGTACTCAGAACAGCACTGTCCACACTGGCTGGACAGGGTCACAACCCAGATGTCCCTCAGCTAGTGGCAACGTAAGTGAAGTGTGCTCTGTCCCAATCTTTCCTGGTCTCTCCCTGTCTCTCCTGGTCTGTCCCTGTCTGTCTACACAGCAGGACATTAGTCAGCCACACATAAGAATGAAGGGTGCAGCGACCATGGTGTGGACAGACCCCGAAGACACCACGTAGAGCGTCCAGGGTGAATGCAAAGGGCACGTCCCACATGACTCCATCTCTGAGGGTCAGAAGGGCAAACACAGCGCCGGCTGGTGGAGCAGGGGCGGCCAGGGCCAGGAGCAGGTGGAAGCGGCTACTTGTGAAAATGACAGTGGTTTCATATCACCAGGGCACATAGTGCAGGCCTGGGCCACCAAACTACAACCCACAGAGCTGCACAGGTGCTTGTGATGCGTGATTTATGTCCCAGGCAAGCCCTGGTCCTTCCAGAGCCCCCGTCAGTCAGCCCCAGGCTGCTGTGCTGCTGCTGCTGAGGACAAGCCTCTGCTCTGGGGACAGCAGTTGGGTGCGGACTGCGGGCTCCCGGAGGCAGGAGTTTCCCCCAGGGTCTGCAGTGACAGAACCTCCGGGAAGAGGGTGGGCGGGAGGGCACCACCAGATACTTCCCTTTTGGGTCTTTAAAAATAAACGATGAACACAGAAGGGCCCTGTTGGTAACTTTTAGCCACAAAGGAGAAGGAAGCAGAGCGGATGAGCTGCCCTGGTCACAGCGGCGTCCGCTGCCGGGAAAGTTCCGGAATCCTGCGTGTATGTGGGACTGGGTCACGCCATGAACAAGGATGGCTGTGAGGAGGGCTGGCTGGCCTGTCCCCAGTCACTCTGCCCCAAAGGACCCGAGGATCTAGATCTGGAGAGAAGATGGGCCCTCGGAGTAAGCAGCAGGAGGAGGCCCCGAGGCAGGGCCTCCCGCAGGATCTTGTGGGCTTTGACTGAGCTGGGAGCCATGACCCAGGCCAGCTTCTAACAGACTCCTGTGGCCTCAGGGAGAAAGGTGAAGCAGAGCAGGATGCCGGGAGGAGCTGCCTGCAGGAGCCCGAGGGCAGGTGATAGCGGCCTGGGCGGGAAGAAGAGGCCATGGTCTCTGCACAACAGATACGCGACATGAGGGGCTTCTACACTGGATAGGCACACGTGCTCTTTGCCCACACGTGTGTGCATATTCTGCATGTATGTAGACCCTACACATGTAACAGACACATAGATTCTGTGTCCCACTCATGTATAGATTAAAAAGTGTGTTACACATGCATCCTATGTGCACAGACCCCCCCGCCTGTAGGGTACCTGCGCGCATGGACTCTGTGTATGTCATTACACATCTGCAAAACTCACATGTGCCTACGTGTGGAGCACCCTGCCCCGGGGTCTCACGCCTGCCCCGGGGACTCATGCTGGGGTCAGGGGCTTGGCCCGGAGGGTATTGCGCTGGGATCTAGGAGCTGCTGGAGGGCTCGCTCCTCTCTGAGCCCCACTCCCCTTGCCCTTCAGTTGGGGGCAGACACAGCCCCTGCCTTGCTGGGTGCATGAGATCACCGCATGCAGCGGGGCGCCCCGATGGCTGTTACAGTCATTGTTCTCATCCACTTGGGCTGCACAAGCCCATGGGCACCTGCCTGGCACACACGCACACACGCCCCTGGATCACTGTCACACCCAGGTACGCGGGAACGGGGCAGGCCCGGGGAAGAGCGGACCAAGAGTTCCAGTGAGTCAGTGACAGCATAAAACATTTAATGGGTGCGTCGTTGCTCCAGCCTCAGTGACGATGGGGAGATAGAAGCTTAGACAATGTCCGGAAGGCAGGTGGATTAGTCAGGGCTCTCTCCCAGTTACAGGGGATAAAAATCTGACTCAAACCAGTTTAAGCAAAAGAGGATTGATTGGGTCACATTTTAGAAAAGGAAAAAAAAAAAAAATCCAGGGATGGTCTTGCTTCAGGCACAGCGGGATCCAGGTACACGGATGAAAATCAGGTTTTTCGTGTCATTCTGGAAGACTGAGTTAATTACCATACAAGAAGCACCAACCAGCACGGAGCACCCCTGGGGCTCTGAAGCAGGAGCCCTTATCTTGAGGACAGCAACTGCCACCACTGCTGAGCCCGTGACGCTCTCCCTTTCGGTGCAGTGGCCGGAGGAAGAGGGATGCGTGCTCCTTCCCTGCTGCTCCCGTTCAGTCCTGGGACCAGGTCTCAGGGGAGCAGATGGACCGCGTGGCCGCATCTGAGCCAAGCCCCGGGGCCTGGGCCACCCCTCAGCTTCTCCTGAGCTTCCCCACTTTGGGGGTGCTGGGGTGGCAAAGCCCTGGTGGCTGCTGAGGGGCCGCTGCTGTCCTGGCCCCTCTGTTTAATTCCAAACAGTGCTTTTCACCTTTGCTTAATTATGCGACAGACGCTGTTAATCTGTCCCTTTCTGGGCCCCTTTCTGCTAGAGGCGATGGCCAGGGATGTCCTTACAGGGCTGCTGCCTATCCCAGTCTCTGTATCTTCAGCTGCAGAGGGGCCGGGGCAAGGCTCTGTGACCCAGAGTAGCCTTTGCCAGCTTGGGTTGGGCTCAGGGACAGGACATTGTCCTCAGGGGATTTGAGGGGAGCTGTGTAACTGTCCCAATGGGCGGCTTTGCATGTGCTTAGCTCCGGCAGCCCTCTCTTTGCCACCCCAGCACCCCCAGAAACATAATGTGCCTTACTTTGCTGAAGCCAGGAACCCGCCCTGCTGCAGGCCCGAAGCTGTGGCCTGGCTCTGGGACACCCCGGGGCGGCTGCTCTGAATGGGCGGGAGCTGATCTGGATGATCTGCGTCTGCCACACGGGGCGATTGGAGCAACTGTGTCTCCCGAGACTGCTGAACGCTGACTTGGTGCCAGGTGTCTTCCATGGAAGCCTCACTCACCCACCCTGTGGCCCTGCTGCCCACTCCACAGATAACAGCAGCCCGGGGCAGAACACGCACCCAGCTCCAGACTGCAGCCGCCCACTGCTGCTGCTTCCGACCTGTCTGTGGGACCTAGGCTCACACTTGGAGAGAGACCCATAGGAGTGGGCTCTTCCTACAGGGCAGCCCTGGCCTGTGGCTCTGGGGAAACCCAGCAGCACCTGCCCTGGCGCCTCTGGCAGGTGCAGATCCAGGAAGGGGCAGGAGGTGCAGATGCCAAGGCCTCGGGCCTCTGAGCAAGGATGGGAGAAGGAAGGCCACGGAGAATCCTGAGCGGCCTTCCGGGATCTATCCCTTGTGCCATCCAGCAGGTAAGGGCAGCAGCCACGCCTCTGAGATGCCCGGCTGCTGCCCCCACCACTCGGGGGCAGCTTCCGCTCCCGCCCTACAGCCTATGTGCCACAGGTGGTCAGAGATCCACTAGGACCCGAGGCAGTGATTTCCTCACTGGTAAAACACACGAGGCTCCCCACTGTTCTTAGTCCTGGTGGCCTCTGAGTCCCTGCATGCCATTTCCTGTGCTCTACGCTTCCACCTTCGGCTGCTCGTGGGTTCCCAGGACCTGCTCTGTCTGCTCCCACCTCAGGACCTTTGCACTTGCTGTGCCTTCTGCCTGGATCTAAACCTCACATCCATAGCAGCCTCATTCTTAGCTTAAAAACCACCTCCTCCCAGAGGCCTCTGACTCCTTGCTGCTGAGCTGGAGACCAGCCTGTCTCTGGGTGCCCAACCCCAGCTCTGAGAGTGACGTTCTGAGTGTCAGCCGGGCCCTCCTTGCCCACTCCTCCCTTTGGTGGATCATCCCTCCATCCAAAGCCCTGAGGCCACCGCTGCTCAGATCCTCCTCCCCAGCGGCGGCGACACTGCCTTCAGTGGCCTGAGGACCTGTCCTGTGCTGGCTTCTCAGTCTCCACTGTGTGGTTTTTTGCGGGAACACCGTCTGGACGTGGCAGTGTTTCACTAGCAGCCGGCCTTGTCAGGTGTCCCGCAGAGCCCCTGGCCCAGCCTGCTGCCCCTCTGATCTGTCCTCTGCTCTCCTCCGGTCCTCCTCCCCACGAGGAGCTGTCCCAGCCCCAGGGCGGTCAGGAGTTTTCTGGAAGCTTCCATCCTGCCTTGTGCCCTGTGGCTGGAGACCTGACGCTGTCATCTTAGGGAAATCAGCTCCACACAGCAGGTTCTGTGTCGTCCTGTTCACTGCTGCCCCAGTGCCAAGCACCGGGGCTGGAACAGAGTTGGAGCTCAGCCCACATTTCACAGTCTCTTTCCCTTTCTTGGTCTCTGTCCCTATCAACCCCATGGTCAGTAAGTCATTCAACAAACACACCTCAAGTACACACTGCAGGTGCCAGAGATATGCAAAGGATCAGACATGGCTCCTGCCCCCTGCTGTACTCTGGTGGGTGACCCAAACTTGGGAGGAAGCCCAGGGACACTGGCAGCTCCTAAAGATATTTAATCCAAACTATGAGAGCAGAATGGTCCAGATAGGTGTCACAAGGAGGTGACAGCTAGAAGGTATTGATGTCTAGGCTCCTGGAGGCTGGACAGAGACTGCATGTTGTCACATCTGGCTGCCGTGCAGGTCAGAGGGGAAGGTGCAGGGCGGTGGGCAGGCAGACAGAGCTTGGCCACAGGAGGGGCTCGTGGCTTCTCCTGAGTTGGGAGCCATGGAGGGTTGTAGGCAGAGGGAGGACCCAGGGGTAAATTTTGTCAGGGTGCCCTGGCTGGGTGTAGGAAAGAGCCTGTGGGCAAGGCAAGGGCAGAAGGGCAGAGGAGGTTCAGGGCACCTCACCTGGAGGTGAGGCCGTGTGGCTAGACCGAAGGGACATTCAGCCCACAGCACTAATGGTGCTGCTGGCCTGGATGGAGGTTGAGTCTCCCTGAGAGCCCTCCACATGGACAGCTCTGTGCCCACCAGGGCCTCTTCCTCAGAGGTCCTCAGGTGTGACCTTAGTACTCCCATGACACTCTGGGGACTGTTTCCAGGCTCCTCTGGGCCTGGTTCTGGGCCTCATAAGAGTGTGAGGAGTCAGCCCTGGAGAGGCCACCTGCCAGCTCCCTGCCCTTCACCTGGCAAGTTCCAGGCAAGACTGGCTGCCCCTGTGCTGACTGCAGCCTCTGTCTGCCACAGGGGCCCGTGGGGTCCGAACCTCCTCTCTGGGTGTCTGACAGCTGGCTCAGCCTCCGATTCTGGGCCCTCCAACTCTGGCTGGGGCTGCCCAGGCCTTGCAGATGGACAGGTTCTCTGAGCAGGACAGTGTGGGCGTGGCCTGCCGGCCAAGCACAGTCCTGCCTCTTCCTGCTGTGCAGCCTGGAGCAGTGGCTCTGCCTCCCTGATGCTCAGAGGAAGAGGCCTGAGCAGGAGGTCCGGCCCATCGGGTCTGATGGGACTTCGATGGTTATGTCACCTTCTGATCCTCCCCATCGCTCCTGGGAAAGCCCTGTATGCCTGGCCTTGAGCGAGGCTGAGGCCCTAGGATAGGAATGAAGACAGGGACTCTGGGTCATCTACCCACCAAGTATTGCTTGAGGCAGGTTGGCTCCTGCTGGATGGCCATCGGCCCCCATGGGTGCTGTGCCCTGGCTGCTCCCAAGTATAGCTGGGCTGCTTTGCAAGACTGGCAGGGAAGGTGCTCCCGGCCAGGCTTCTGGGCCTCTTCGGCACCGTCATTCCACTCCCAACCCATCCCAGTTCTGCTCTCTGCAGAACATGTGTCCCTCCTCTGGGATCGAAGTCCCTGGGACCCATGACTTGCTGCCCCACCCCGTGGAGGAAGGAGGCAGATGGGCAGGCTGGGAGGGAGGTGACAGTTCACGTCATTAAGAATTCACATTGCGGGCCGGGGATTTAGCTCAGTGGTTCTGGTGCCTGTCTTGCAAGCACAAGGACCCGGGTTCGATCCCCGGTAACTACATACAATACTGGGTGTGGAGACTCATGACCAGCAACAACCAGTACCACATACCACAGGACTGGGCGTGGTGGCTCATGCCTGTCATCCCAGCACTCGGGAGGCGGAGGCAGGAGGATTGCTGTGATGTGAGTTGGAGGCTGAGCTTGGGGCCAGCCTGAACTACAAAGCGAGACCCTGTCTCAAAAAAAAAAAAAAAAGAATTCGTATTGCACATTAAACTGAGAAACTCATAAAACATTTAATCATAAATCTAGTCCATATTATTAGAATAAAACAGTCAACGGAATACATTAATCTAATGTCCGACAGAATTATATTTAATGCTAAACAATTACCTTTAGGTAAGAGCCAAGTAATACTGCAAAGCAGAAGATGGCAGTGGAGGGCGACCTTGATGGCCATTATCTGGTGTCCCCTCTGGGGGGACGGGCCTCACACCTACTTCTGCAGCCCCTGCCATGGGGCACTTGGAAAGCAGCAGTGGCAGTGCCTGGTGTCACAGCACAGGCTGGGTCAGGTGAGGGGATGTGGTGTCCTGCTGGCAGCTATCCTCCTCAGGGCTGCAGTTCCGGCTGGTGGCCCCTCTGCTGGTTATAGTCAAGATATGGGACCTGCACTGCCGTCTACACGCTTTCCACAGACTACACATCCCAGGATGGTGGCAGCAAAATGGCGAATAGAGTGCAAAGCTTTGAAAGGGTCTGGGGACCCCTTAGGGTCCACTCTCTGAGAGTGGCCGTGTCCTCCCAGAAGAGAAACAGCCCATCCGCAGGAAGCTGCCGCTGACTCTCCCAGAAGTGAGAGACCAGGGTATGACACACATCACACGCTGGGCTTCCACCCCTGGGGCTTCCCGCCTGTGTGTCCTTGGGCAGGTTGTTTAGCTGCTCTGTGCCTCGATTTCCCCAGATATAAAATGGTGGTGGCCAGAGTGACCTATAGGTGGGCAGAGCAGGGAGGAAAGTGGGGGGCTTGTTCGTAGCAGTGCTTTCTCCTCACAGGCTCCTTTCTGCCACTGGGGCTTTGCAGAACCTGCTGGGTCTGCTGAAACCTCTCCCCACATGGCAGTGCCCTCGGCTCAAGGGCAGCTTCCTCCATGAAGCCTCCTTGTTCTCTCTGAGGGGCCCACCAGCCATCAGAGGGTCACGGAGGGACGGAAGTATCTCCCAAAGGCTGCGAGTCCTCAGCTTTGCCATCTGCCATGGCAGCCAGCTGACAGAATGACAGCCCACAGGTCTGGTCTTCGTGGGCATGAAGGCTTTCCTGCTTGAAAGGAAAAGCTGGCATTGGGTCCCCTTCCTCCTAGTGGGACTGCACTGAGGCCTGAGCATGGCTGTCAGAATGCTCAGACCTTGTGCCCCTGTGTGAGGGACCCCAAAAGCCCCAGCAGTGCTCCCCAGGCTAGAGGGTCTTGTCTTCCTCCAGGCAGCTCTGTGTGGGACCCATTGCTCTCTTTTAGATGCCCTGTCCCCAGCATCCTGATGCCCCCTCTCCCTCCAGGGTGCTGCAGGCAGGACTCTCCTCACCGCCAAATATCACTCACTGTTCAAGTGTCCAGTGCATATTTGCTGAAAAGGCACAAGCACAAAAGTTGAGGAGGGGATCCTTTCATTAATGTGGACTGGACCAGTTAGCTTTGGCCAAAAGTAATAGAAACTCAGTTTAGAATGGCTTAAAGTATAAAGGGGATTTACTGGCTCATATGAACAGAAATGTAGCAGAGGGGAGAGCTTCAGGCATGGCTGGATCCAAGGATCACATCTTTCCTCTTTTTTCTTTACCCAACTCTTGAGAGCATCTCCATATTGAATATTTTTCCTCTGGCTCGTTTTCTTCATAGTGTTAAAACAAGCAGAGAAATTCCAGCCTCGTTCTGTTCACATGATGAAAATCTCGTATTTATTTATTTATGTTTTGTTCTGTTTTTTGTTTTTGAGACAAGGTCTTGCCTTGTAGTTCAGGTTGGCCCTGAGCTCACTATGTAGCCCAGGCGAGCCTCAAACTCACAGCAATTCTCCTGCCTCTTCCTCTGGAGTGTGGGATTACAGGCATGAGCCACCACACCTAGCACTGTGGTGTGTAGTACTGATTGCTGGTGGGTGTGAGTCTCCATGCCTGGCATTGTGGTATGTGGCTACTGGGGATTGAACTCAGGACCTTGCGCTTGCAAGACAGGCGCCGGAACCACTGAGCTAAATCCCTAGCCCCCGAAAAATCTCTTATTTAGAGTCCACATGATGCTCCAGCACCTTCTACCAAAGGCGAGATGGCCAATCTCTCTTCTCTGTGCTTGGATCCTGCTGACCAAGTCTATGCCAATTCTTAGGGCCACAATGCATTTACTGAACTTTTTAAGTGTTTATTTTTCTGATTATGACAATAATACATGCTTGTTGTAAAACTATTTAAGTAATGCAAGGAAGCATTTAAAACAGTGGTTCTCAACCCAGGGTGGTTTTATCCCCAAGAGACCTGTGGTGATAACTTGAGACATTTGCTGGTTGCTGTGAGTGGGGGCGGGGTGCGCCTGGTATCTGGTGGGCAGAGGCAGGACACTGCTGACTACCCACTGTCAACAAGCCTCACAAGAGAAAACAATCTGACCCCAAACGCCAGCAAAGTCAGGGCTCTGAAAGGCAGCTGAGTACAACCTTCAGCGGTCCAAGCTCCTTCCGACTAGAAATGAGTCCTTGCTTCCGGTAGGAAGGCCTCTGGGTGCGCATGTGCACAGCCCTGTGCGAGCTCCTAGCACCCTCAACGCTAGATCTCGGTCATCTCTATCTTGCTATTTTAATTATTTTTAATACCATTTAACATCATGTTTTATATTTTGTATTTAATTAGTGCATTTTAGCACTATATTTCATTATATGGGTTTAATGAACCTTCTATAGTTTGGCATTGTGGACACTTCCCCCTCTATAGATAATACTGCCGCAGATTCCTGTGCACATAGAGAATATCTGGCCTATGAGATACTGGCATAAATGCCCCAAAGTTACATTTTCAGGTTGCTTTAGAACTCCTGGCTGTTGAACACAATGCTGCCAGCTGCCAGGCCACCCCGAGGACGAAGGCAGCCTCCAGCTGGGAGGTCGCCATTTCCAACACCCAGCCCCCTCACGGCCAAGCAGATAGGTGGGAAGTGACATCACCGCGGCTGTATTTGCATTTCCTGCCTGACTGGCTGAGTGGAACTTGACGCGCAGGTTTGCTGGCCTTCTGCAGGCCTTCCTCTGTGAAGGGAGGGGTTTACCTTTTCCTATTGCTTTACAAGGACTCTTTGTATATTAAGGATAGCAGCTCTAAGAGTTCTACCAGTGACTGTAGTTTTCCTTCTCTGCCTTCTTCCTCCCTTTCTTCTTTCCTTCCTCCCTCCCTCCCTCCATCCTTCCTCTTATGCTTTCGAAGGATATGCCTGATGTTCCAATGAGCAGTTCATGAATTGCATCAAGAAGCAGCTTTTGAAACAAACCCATTTAAGCAACCACTCCCCGTTCCTGCCTCCCGACACTGCTTTGCCCGGCGCCCTTGCCCAGCCCCGAGTTATTAACCCCAGACCTTTTCCTGCTGCACAGCGCATTGCCCTCCCGGCTGGAGCAGTTTCATTTTCACCTTCGCTCGGATGGGACTGAGCTGACGGGGTGCCAGACGGGTGTTTACATAAGAGACGACTTGATTATGCTGCACAGCCAATGGCCAGCTTTCTCAGAATAAAGAAGCCAGAAACATATAATCAAAGCCATTAACTGTGTGCAGAGCAACAGAGCCCACTCTGAATCTCCCACCAACCATAATGACAGTTTTCCAGGGAAAACAGAAGAACAGTGTTATGGTTTCCTACTAGAACGTGTGAAGGGGAAGACTTTTAAAGAGTGGTTGTGGCTTTTGCCTAGTTGCCCTCCCAAATCAGAGGAGCCTTGACTCGAGTCGTCTAACGGTCCCGAGTCTGTCCTCCCCTTGAGAAACAGCAGTAGCACCCACAAAGGACTGTTGAGTGATTTAAATGAGATGATACATATCAAGCACTCATGAAGCCGACTCTCAGGAGGACAAGGCTGTCACAGCTCATCACCCGGAGCCCTTGCCAGGTCCCAGAGGTGTCTGGTGCCTGTGACCAGAGTGGGTAGGGGCCGCTTCTGCGTCCAGTGCACAGAGCCCAGGCACGCTGCTGAGCACCACAGCAAAGACCTCTCTGACCCAAGTGCTGTGGTCTGTACTTCAGTACATGTAGATATAAAATTTATTTGCATCTCAAATAGAAAGAGGCTAGTAATAAGAAGCAGAAGAATATAACTCAGAAGAAAACAATGGTAAGTAACATCTGAAAATAGTCAACACATAGTGATAAGGGGTCCCAGGTCAACACAAGAAACAAGAACAAATTATAATCAAAATACGATCCCCTTGCCTCTGCTGTCCCGACAGAAAAAGGATGTTCAGGTGACTGTGTGGACTGGGGCTGGGATTTGGAGACATTTCCCAGCCTTCCAAATGCACGTGGCTATCTCTCAGGCTATCCCCAGGCTGTGGAGACACACGTGGACATGGGGGTAGGTGTATAAACCTGGGCCTCAGACACTACCCAGACCTCATCTGCACGGGGCCCGCAGCTCACATGTGTTCATGGGCGAGGCCAAGAGGTCAGCTACACGAGGGCCAGGCGGCCGCCTGTGCCTGCTCATGTGACCTAGGACAAGCCAGGGCAGATGACTGCAGCACTTGAGCACCCCCACCCCACCGCACCCTGCTCCTCATCACGGAACCCCGCTGTAAATGGCTGCAGCCTCGGGGCCCGAATGGGATTGCCATGTGCTCTGAGGAAGCCCCCGATTCTCAATCAAAGGGGCGGGGGCTCAGCTGGCACACTCCTCGCCTGCCCTGCTGCATGGCCTGTGTGCAAACACCAGGCCTGATGAAGCCCTCGTGAGCCATGAGTCTGAGAGTCACATGGCAAAGACAGACGCAGGTGACACCTTGACTGAGTCCAGCAGCTGACCGTCCTGCAGGACAGCAGGACTCCCCAGCACAACTCTGCCAGGGCTCTGTCACATTTTACTTGCAGCCCAGTGCTTTTCCTGAGATGCAGCACACATGTACAACACCATCGTGTGCAAGTACCATTGACAGAGCAGGATCTCTTTTTTGAGCCCGGGGATTGAACTCAGGACTTCCACACAAATCTATGGTCCCAGCCCTTTTCATTTTGAAACAAGATCTTGCTAAGTTGCTAACTTGCCCAAGCTGGGCTTGTACTTGTGATTCTTCTGTCTCAGCCTCCCAGAGTGGACAAGTCTACACCACCACACCTGACCCCTTTCCTAAAAAGTGAAATATAAATCAGATTGGACACAGGCCCCATCCAACTGGAGTCCTCGATGTTCCTTTGAGTCATGTTTGCTGACTGACTGAGAGAAATTGGACTGGTTCCCTGCCTGGCTGCAAGGTAGGGGAGCCCAAGTGTCTCACCAGAAGGTAGGCCGGGGTCACTTGTCTGACCCTCCTTCACAGCCTTGCAGCCCGGACATGCGCACCCCGGGGCAAGGAGGGGCCTGGCCACCCCTCCCACCTGTGTGTCCTTGGTTTCCTAGAATCAGAAGCCAGCTCCCTTTATCTCTGGCCAAAGTCCCCCTGGGGAAGAGGTGGAATGTCACCTGTCATTACTGGGTGATGACTCACTACTCCTGGAGGCCCCCCGGCCCACCTCTCCTTCCTTTTGCCTCTACTCTGGCCTGTGAAGAGAGAACGGACAGGAACATGGCCCTGAACCCAGTGACAGTGGCAGCTGACAGACAGGGTCACTGGCCTGGAACCAGCTCATGGAGTGAAGGACGCAGCTTGGGTTCAAAGCCCGGCTCTTTATGTCCTCACCTGGGGAACTGGGGAGTTTCTTGCCCTTCCTGATCTCTGACCACACACTGGACAAACATGAACTATGCCAGCACCCTGACCAGGCAGGGTGCCATGGATGGACACCTGAACAGACCTATGGGAGGGCATGAGGACAGCAGTTCAAAACTAGCGACAAAAATGACGTTCATTATTCAAAAGTTCCGGGCATTAAAGGTTTTGTGACATGGGGAGAAGGCAGAAGGCAGGAGTGCTGATGAGGAAGGGCTTGCTAATTTGGAGGAGGTTGGGGGACATAACCGACCCTCCAGAGAGCTAAGAGACGTGGTCATCTCTGAGCAACGGGAGAGGCATGTGCAAAGGCCCTGAGGCCACAGTGCGCGAAGTGCAGACTTGGCAGAAGCAGCGACCAGTCTGGTGGGGAAGGACTGGTGGACACTGTCAGGACCTTGTCTTTTACTCATGAGGTGGGAGCCTCTGGAGGGAGCAGCGCAGAGGAGGGATGTGGTCTGACTGCCTTCCGGCAGAATCGGGTGACGGTGCAGAGGCCACTATGGCCAGTGTGGTGGTGACTCAGGCAGGTATGGCTGTGAGAGCAGTGGAGATGACAGAAGGGACTTGGGGAATTGGGGCTGGAGGAAGAGAGAGCAAGGACGCTGAGGCTTTGTCCTGAACCCCAGAAGACTGAGGTGCTGTTTTCAAGGGAAATGGTCCAAAGGAGAGCAAGACCAGCCGCAGGATACGCAGGATGCACAGTCCCTGCCTCCCAGGGCCTCAGCTGTCCTGAGCTGTCCCTAGATACAAGGCCACCCCATGGAAGCTCTTCTGCAGCAGTGGCATCGGGAGACTCGGGTTGAATGCGTCTGCTTTGCAGGTGCTCCGAGGCTTGTGCAGCCTTACCAGGAGGCCCAGACCAGGAGCCACGTGCAGATAAATGCCAGGCTGGCAACTCAGCATGCTCCACCAGTGATCGCATCGTCGCTGTCATCTGCTCGGCATGACCACACAGTCGACCCAAGTCACACCTCACGGAAGCAGGACCCGGAGGCCAGGCGAGAGCCCAGCCTTTGGCCTCCCCTCCGATGCCCACACCGGGCTGTTGACTCCCACACTGGCTGGGCCAGGGTCACACTCAGCCCCAAGGTCTGGAGACCAGGCCAGACTGGAGCTCAACCAGGAGTGGGAGCCCAACGACAGGAGTGAACAGCAGGGCTGACAGTGTGGCCTTGAGCAGGGCTGACAGTGTGGCCATGCTGGACTTCTTTCGTCAAATCTGGCTTCGTCCCTCACCAGCTGGGTGATGCTGGAGATGTGGCTCAGCTGCCGTGCGCCTCTCTTTCCGCAGCACTGACATGAGAGGACAGGCTTCTGGGAAAATTGAATGAATTTGTGTCCAGAACTGAGCCAGGGACTTAGCAGGCACCTAATACCTGCAGGCTGTGCATGACCCTTGTCGCTTTCCTTGGTTTCCCAAGGCCAGGCCCCTGGGTCCTTCTCACTATCCAGTCTCATGTGGCACTGTGTGTCTGAGCATCTCACCCACCTCCTGGACGCTGTGCGTCCTCTGGACCAAGGTGGAGACAGCGGCGTGTGACCTGGGCCTACAACACAGCACGCAGGAGCTCCAGGGCCTGCTCCCTGCATCTCTCCACCTGGCAGGGACGTGCTAGACCGCTGGCCTCAAGGGGGACTCGAAAATGCGGTCTCAGAACCAAAGCCAGCCTGTGGTGACAGCAAGAGAGCTGGCAGCTGCTGAGAGGGTGGCTGGGTGCAGTGTCCCGGTGAGGCTGTGGGGAACCATGGTCTTAGACAGACTGTATCTTCCTTAAGTGCTGAAAGATATTTGTTGGGGACCCACATATTTTGCAGCCGGTAAGACCCTCCTAGGACCAGCCCTGACCACTCTGTGCCTCTGTTTCTCTACTTGTAAAACAGAGAATGACAGAGAGTACAAGGACTGTGGTGCTGATTGAACAGATCTGTGGGGCATTTAGCAGCGGGCTTGGCACTGACTTGTGGTCTGTGGACATGGGCCCTGAATTGTTGACCTCAGGGAGGACAGGGGAAGTGCTGGCCACCTCAGGGCTCATTCCCAGAGCCCTATACCTCTTGAACGGTGCCACACTCAGGCCAGCATACCCCACCAAAGGGGCGGGCAGCCGAGCTCCAGTGGGGCCAGCTGCAGGGGACCTGGGTCACAGGGCCACCAGGCGGGTTCCAGCTCCTCGGGTTGGCTCCCCGTGGTGGGGACAGATTGCTTCCTTCCTCTCTTCTGGGTGCCAGGCAGGCCTGAAACTGCCTGATGTCAGCAGGGCCGCTCGCCCACAGATGGGGAGGAAGTGGGCGGGTGCCCGGGACAGACGGCTGGCCAGACGTGCCCTGCAGCAGTGCCGTCAGGGCTGACGTGGGCATTGAGAAGCCGCTGCTTACAGGGCTGTCTCTGCAAGCAAGGCAAAGCAGGGAGGCCAGGGGAGCACAGGGTCAGGGCAAACATGGACGAGGCCATCTGTCCCCGTGCCTCGGCACAGCTGAGGACCCGTCCCTGGGCTGTTGGAGGCAGTGAGCATGTGCTAGGAATGCATCTGGGGTGCGCACGGGGTGGCTGCATGCCAGCGAGTGGGTGTGCAATGGGAACATGTGTCTGCGCATGTGCAGGTGTGTGTGAGCAGGATCTGTGTGTGCACGAGACGGGCACATGTGCTGAACTGTGTGTGTCCCTCCTCCGGATGGTGAGGCGGGTATGCGAGTCTGGAGGGAGGGCACGTGTGTCTGCGTGTGAGCGTGCATGTGTCTGCTCCTGTGGTCAGTTCTGCAAGAAGCCCTCTGCACACAGGCCTTGCTCTGCGTGGCAGTGGTTGTAGGGTCTCTCATCTCGCTTTGGTGGCTGAGGAGCGTCTGGAAGTCAGTGGTGCTGTATGGCGGTGGTGCCCACCCCGAGCACTGACCAAGCCAGCAGGTGCCACCTGCAAATACATGGCCTAGGCCTGCCAGCTCCAGTTCTCCTAATTCTGCTTCTCCAACAGTATCCAAGGCCCTTGACTGTGGGGTGCCCTAAGGCAGCCCCTGAGCCACACCAGTAAGTGGTCAGCTTTCAAGTCAACAGATAATAGTGGCAAACATTCATTCGTTCGTTCGTTCGTTCGTTCGTTCAGTCACCACTATTAACTAAGCACTTCTATGCACCAGACAGTCTCGGTTCTGGGGCTTTAGCCCAGAACCAACGTAAACGAGAGCTTGAGGGAAGGTTAATGGGCAGTTGTGCTGTAAATAAAAATAAACCAGGAGAGATGGGTTGAGAGCAGCAGGCTGAGTTGCTGTTTTCCAAACAGCTGTTCAGTCAAGACTTTAAGGAGAAGTTGAAGCTCAAGTGACCTGAAGAAACAGGGTTGAGCCGGGTGGCTGTCCAGGGATGAGCATTCCAGGCAGAGACGTAGCAAGTGCAAAGGCCCTGGGGTGAGCATGTGCCTCAGTTGCTCAAGGTAGAGAAAATGAGCCACTGAGGACATAATCATTGTTTTGTAGCTGATTATAAAAGCAAATGTTGCTTGTGGAAAGAGTAAAAAAGAGACAAAAGAAGAAAAGCGAAGCTGCAAACAGAATGGCGGGAAGAGGCAAGATGTAAGAAGGCTCAGGGATGTTTTTTGTTCTACACACTTGATAATCAAAGTGACCTTCCGTTCTGACAAGGCATCAACAAGATAGTGCAGCTGGGTCCAGTCTTCCAGCCACTGCCAAATGCTGGGCCAGACCTAGCCAGGCATGCAGCGGGTGCCTGCTCTGCTCTGGCGTCCTCTGCCCCTGCGTCCTGGGATGGAGACAGGGGCACAACCCCCCAGTGAAGAGACTCACTTATTCCCAAAGTCCTGCATGCCGCAGCCCAGCCCCCAGCAGCCCCGAGTGACAGCGTTGCCTCTTCCCCTCCCACTTTTATGAGCTGTGAAGGAGGCTTGTCCCCATTGCACAATCGCCCCTTAATTGCTATTTCCTCTCGGTTATGAGTTATGTCATGGATACGCGCTCACGTTATTAGACTTCCACCGAGGCCTTATCGCCTGGAGCGCAGCCAGCTGCCGGCTGACCTACTTTCCCACCGGATTTCAAAACTGCCTCCCCCGTCCTCCTGGCCTGTTCCTAAAGGGTGTGCTGTGCCCAAGACTCCAAGCTAAAAATAAAAACTCGAATTGGGGGGGGCACGGCTGACCTCACAGGAGGCCCAGGGCTCCCAGCAGCCCCCGGAGTGGGGCCAACCCCTCCCTTCCCAGAAGTCACCTTGGGAAGCGGTCACCGGGGTGCAGGGCTCCAGGTGGGCCACGGTGGACACCCTGGCCCTGATCCAAACCCTCCTTTTTCAGTCCTGCTCGGGATGGGCAGCTTTGGGCTCAGGCAAAACTGAGTTTGAATCCAGTTTGTGCCAGTGACTGGCTCATTCATTCCTTTACCCCAGGAGAGGTGCCATCCCCTGGACCTGGCCTGGGCAATGAGGCATTTCTGAGAATGAGGCAGATGCAGTCCAGCTCTCAGTCCTGCCTGAAATATGCCGCATAATTTTGTAATAAGGCAAAGCAAATGAGACAGTGTGTCCAGGAGACATCAGCTAAGACACTCAGCATCCTAGTCCTTGTGAAGAGGAGCTCATTTCACAAGGAGAGAGCCAGAGTGGGACATGGAATGGGATCAGGGCTGGGCATACGAGGAGGCCAGTCTGTGAGATGGGTACCAGCTCAGGCCGGTCCAAGGCAAGGGCAACTAGCACTGGGGTGTAGGGCCTCCTACACGTCTCCCTCCAAGTACCACATTTGCCGCAGCCTAGGCCTGGGCCTGCTGGGAAAGAAGTCAGTCAATGAACACAGCAAGTGCAAAGGTCCTGGAGCACTGGGGGGGTGCAGATCAAAGGGCTTCAGAGGCAGGACTGAGAATTTGGCGAGCGCCAGGACTGTATGGTGCAGGGGGAGGCCATGGGCTTGTGGGCAAAATGATATTTGGAAGGGAGGTGGGGGGTGGCTCAGGACTGGTTCTAGGCTGGAGGAGGGATGATTCCTCTGTCGACACAGAAGAAACAAGCCAGGCCTTCCTTAAGGATCTCTTTTCTTGAGGTAGAAGGGAGAATCACAGTCTGGGTGATATGTGTATCATTCTGAACAGGGCCTGGTCAGCCTGGGGGGCCAGCAGTTCATTGCACAGCCAGACTGAGACCCCAGACCCTGTGCTCCAGGACACATTGGCACAGGGGCAGGACCTTGGCCCCTGAGTCTCAGAAATGCAGCCTCCCAGCCAAACAGGTCTTGGCCACGGAGGCCGCAGCTTTTCTTTCTGGATTTTGCTTACGCGCGTATGCGTGGGGCTGTTTATCTAACTTGGCCGAAGCCCGAATGCTGGGGCTGTAAACACATCCTTCTAATTATTACACAAGTGGAACATGTTCATGGAATAAAAGTCTGAAAATGCAAATAAGCAAAAAAGACAAAGAGAGAGGGAGAAAGGAGAGGAGAGGGAAGGAGGTGACGAGGGAGGAGGAGGAGGAAGGAGCATCTCAAGTGCTGCGTGGACAGCCAGGCGCAGTCTTCCCACACGCTCTGACACGGCAAAGCTGGACACAGCTCCGGGAGCCAAGAGCCGGGGCCTTTGTTGCCTTCTAAATTACACATGGTTTCAGTACCGTGTGGCCCCAGAAGTGGATCAAGTCAGCACCTCAGTGTATTGATTTGAAACAACTGCCAAGGTGCAAGTTAACTGAGGAAAACAAAACGCCAAGCTGTGATTGTGAGATGCTTCGCTGTGGGGGTGTGAGAGCGAGAGGGAGGAGGAGAATTGACTTTCTGCTGGCTGGGGGACACAGGCCAGGCTGCCAGGCTGCGTGGGGGTGCAGTGGAGGGAAGAGAGAGGCAGAGAAGAAGCATTTTTGGCCCTGCTTTGGATGCCCGGTGCTGCCTTTCTCCCCTTGCACCCTGCGCCCGCCTGTTCCCGCGCACAGTCTTAGCATAGAGAGTTCCCCAAGGGCCTTGATACCGTCTTGCCTGGTTTTTGCCAAAAGGCCCATGGGCCCCAGGATTCCAGGGAGGATCTGGGGCCACAGGCTGCCGAGAAGGCTGCAGGCCGCTTACCCTCATTTCTGAGCTATCTCTTTCATCTTGGTTTATAGGTGGGCACCAAGGGAAAGTTCAGCTGTAACAATGGGCTTTGCCTCTTTGAAAGGAAATGTTCAAAAAGCTTTGATCTTGAATAAGCTCTTCATTTTCTGGTGAGGAGACAGGGCCCAGAATAAAAGACAGAAAGAAGCTCATCCCAGAACCCAGCAGACCTGAGTTCAAATCCAGCCCAGGCCGTGTACCTTAGATCTTCTACTCCAAAGGGATAAAAACACCAAGACTCAATGACTCTAGAGACTCCATGGATGTTGAAAAGACACAGACCCTACTCCTTACCTGGGGACCACTGGCTGCACAGGAGAACGCAGAGGAAATCAGCCCGCCTCTGTTGCCTTCTGCAGTGGCAGGAACACACACCTCCCTCCTCCCTCCCCTCCCTCCCTTCCTCCTTCCCTCCTGCCCAGGCCTGCCCCATCTCCTTTCCAAGAAATTCAGGTCCTGATCAGCCCCAGACTTGGCTGTCCCCCGGCGTGTCCAGGATCCGGGAGCTGCCGACCTAATTTGACATGCTTCATCATAAAGCAACTCTGGAGATGGTGTGGTGGCATGGACAGGGTGCCAAGGTTGCAAGGAACGCCGCCCTTCCTGCCTACCAGCCAGCTGCCCTTGACCCTCACCCCTGGGAATCCAGGGCTGGCAGGGAGACTAGCCCACCAGGAGTGTAGGTTCTTCCCTCTCACCTTCAGCCCACATCCCTAAGGCAGGAAGATGGGGTGGGGGTAGCCACTCACAGTCTGTCTCTCGTCAGTTGCCCCTTGGCAAATGTGCATTTATTTTCCTGGTCCTACTCAGATCCCACGGCCACTTTTGACCATGAGTGAGCCTAGGGCTGAGTCCTTCTAGCTGGCCCTGGCCATTCCAGATAGAATGAGGTCTGCCAACCAGGAGAGGAGAGGGACAGGGCAGGTGAGCATCACCAGCGGCTGGGGACATCGGAAGGATATGAGTTTTCTTCCTGCGTCTCCTCTGCCAGTGTCCTGCATAGGCTTCTGCCCTCGGACAGCACTGGGCGGGTCCCTTCCTTGGATACATGTGCTGATGTCTAGGGAAGCAGCAAGTGTGATGCGTCTGGATGTGGCTTTGCCCACTGCCCCTTCCCTCAGCCCACGGCCCCTCGCCCTGTCTTGGCTGTAGGCCTGTGGGCCCAACTGGCCCCCGGGTGGCTCCATGAGGTGAGGAACCAGCCCCACCTACTTCCTGCTTAGCACTGCCCCTCATGCGCACATCCTTCTCCTGGGGCCAGCAGGCCATGCCAGGCACATAGGTCCACCGTGGTGGCAGGGATCGGGAGTCATGTGGAACTTCACAGGTCTCTGGAAACCTCTTCTCAAAATGATGCTTTGTTGTGTCATCGCATTCTACCAGTGAAAGCAAGGGACACGGCTGGGTGTGAGCACAACGTGGAAGCGCACCTGGCGCCCGCTGCGTGGACTACACAGCACGGGGTGGTGCCGCTCCCCCGCGCTTGCCTCTTCTGCAGCTGTATCCATGGTTTCCCCTTCTCGCACCTTCTGACACTGAAGTCCTGAGGGTCAGTCCAGATTCTTTCCTAATGTGGGTCTCTGGGGTCCATGTGCCACCACAGCACCAGTAACCCCTGGGTCTGTAGCTCAAGCCTTGGCCCCTCCTGCCTCCGACTGCCAGCTGGCTGTGCCCACCCAGCCCTGCCCCGGCTGTTCCCCTCCTCTATCCCAGCGCCAGTGCCCTTGTTGTCAACACTGACTATGACCTCGGCTGGGAACTTCCTGGGTGCACGCTTACTGCCAGACTTAGCCCTGAAGCATCCCTCGGAGGGAGACCCTTATCCCGGGGCCCCTGTGCCACGCGACACTCCAGGGCCTTGCCTACTCTCTGTGCAGCTTCTGAGCTCCAGTGGGGTGGTGAAGCCCAGCCTAGGACCCTTCAGCTCACTGCCCTGCAAGCCGAGCCAGACTCTGGACTGAGTAGCTGGCTCCAGGGTACTCTCACTTATCGTGCACAAGGCGAAATTACTGTGTTCATTTCGTGTGTCATACATGAGAAAAAGGTCAAGTCTGGGAGCATTCAGGTCTAGCAGCAATAAAGAAAATAAATTTCCAACATGTCACGAAGTGACGAAGAACTATGAAGAAAAAAACAGAGTAAAGGGATAATTGTTTCTGCAAACTGGGACCAAAGCCAAGCTCTCCAATAGGAAAGCATGGTGATGAAGTATGAGAATAGCAAGTGCAAAGGCCCTGAGGCAGGAAGGGGCTTGAGGAGGGTGGTCTGAAGCCTTAGAGGGGTGGAGCAGGCCAGAGGGAGGGCTTGGCTCCCCCACTGAGTAGAGGAGGATGCACGGGAGGTCTCAGTGGTGGGGAGGGAGCCTCAAAGATTTCCATAGGATTCCTGTGACTGTGCAGATATCAGTTTGCGTAGGGGCCAGGTGGAAGCACGAAACTGAGGATGGCAGGTCTCATGATGCTTAGGTCATAGACAGGACTCACCAGGCTGAGTGACATTCTCAAGAAGCAGAGGAAAACCAAACAGGATTTTCAGGTTAACCAGAGTCAGTCGGAAGAGGCATGCCTGCCAAGCACAGGTCCTGAGTTCAGTCTCCCGTACCACAAAACGGTACCCAGTACGCCCTGACCTGGGCTCACATGGCTTCCTCTGCCTTGTGGTTGGGGTGCTGATCTGTGGCGCTGGTGTCGCTGATGCACCCGGCACAGTTTAGGGGTGCACCAGGGAGGGTGTAACCTCTCCACGTAGTGGCCTGGGTCGCACCAAAGATGTGACGACATTGTTCCAAGGACAAACCCTGACGCTCTTGGTTCTTCAGAAACAAGCTCTGGCTCCAAGCG